>JAZHYW010029208.1:0-53994 GCA_037355805.1 Ixodes ricinus | reverse complement strand
TGCTCAGCCTAGCTCAGCTCCATCGGAGCTCATGATTCCGCGTGCGCTTTCGGCGACATTCGAAATTGGAATCCGGCCACCGATCACCCTGGCATTTTCGACGAAAGAAGGAGTGGGTGTGTGCAGTTCTAATCGGGGTTCACGGACGAGCCCTCGTACCTTTGGCTCCACGCTAATTTGACTGCATATGCAAAGAAAGTTGTCCACGAGTATAGATCAGGGTGTCGAACCGGTCATTATTTCGGTTCGGTTCGGGTTCGGGTTCAGTAGCATTGCATTTCGTTCCGTTTCGGTTCCGGTTTGGGGGTAGAGCACATTACATCACTCCGTGTTAACGGTTTTAATAAGCGCGAACCCGGTTCGAACCGATTCCTAACTCGATCTTTGAATATTGACCGAGCACTTCCTGCAGCCTTTTCTGTGCACGAGATACTTGCAACAGACCACGAACAGACCCATCCCGATAAGGAGTATTCAATAGGCGCCATATTAGTGGGTGCTGTCTAGAGCGCATGCTCAGAACGAGCCCACATTAATAGGCTGCTAAGACCGGTAATCTTGAGGGTGCGGAACACACGTTACAAAAGAACTGTGGTAGCTCAGCACGCGCTCAGCAGTAGCGCACACAGCTATGGCCGCCAGTGAATACTTCTGCTACTACTCCCTCTTCAGGCAAATATCAAAACTCTGCACAGTGATGTGGGCAAAAGACACCATTAATGTGGCAAGGCTATTACTTGTATGTTATTGTTCTTAAGTGAATTAAATATAAGCGATCGGCTTTCCATTTTTATGGTGTCTTTTGCACACGCAGCTGTGCAGTATTTCAAACTCCGCCAGAAGAGGGCGTATTTTCGGGATGGGTCTATAGAACTTTGCAAAAGAAAGCTCTCTGGCCGCCGCCATTTTGCGAATCGAGCGACCCCTATCAGCCAGAACTTTCTGCCACCCGCCTGAGCTGTGGAAACCCGGTCAGCATGACTCCACACCTGCATTGCGCATTCGGTGCTCGCCGGCTTTTGATGAAAGTTTTTACTCTATTTGCCTCTTTGGTATGCTTATCCTTTGTGTGTTATCTTCACCTGTGATAACAAGGGAATACCAGGGCTCGTAGCCTGCTCGACCTTCGCAGGAAACGAACGAGGAGAGTGAACGTGAAGCAGCCCGTGACGCGGGCACACTCTCAGAAAAAAGGGTGTTCCTGGGAGTATCGCGCCCCCATACACCCATGGTGCCCTAAAAGGTGTATCAGTGTTCCCGTCGCGCAGATCCTCCTCTCCCAAGTGACTCGATGGGTGCGGCGAGGGTGTAACGATACACCGTTACGCCCTGGATCGTCAAGTGGTCGTAATTGGATTTGGCTGGATTTTAGACAACGCTACTAAAAGCTTGTAAATTAAACAAGATTGACAAGTTTTGTCATTATTGTGCGATAATTACATCACAGCAACAATTTTCCAAAATAAAAACCTATTACGGCCGAAGGTTCGGCGAAAATGAACAAATTGAAAGTTGTTTTAGTTTTGGCGCGCCTTTGACAGCAACAAGAACGCGAAGAGACAACACTGGTAGCGAGCTGTATGCTTGTGCGAGGCTGGTGCGAGGGCCTGTGCGAACTCGAGGAATCGTGGTCGAGAGCGCGAGGTGCGGACGATAGTAATTTACGGTGTCTAAGTAAATCCTAGTGACTCGGTTATCGGGCCACTTGAAAGCTCAAGAACAGCGGTGTTTTGCCAGTGTTGAGGCAGAGACGATGGAGCATCAAAGTAACGCCGTCGCTCCTCTTCTTTCTGTGTTAGCTTGGTCGAAAGTTCGTCAAGCGAAGCTTTGGCCAAAACCGCCGTGCTTGACGTTCGCCACTTAGCTTGCGCTTTAAATATTCCACAGGGAGAGACCGACGAAGTATGTGTGCAGGGATGTGACCGTGCATACGTTCTTGCTTACTCCAGTTTTAAGACGCTCGAACCGTGTGTACTCGAATGAGTGTCTCATGAGAGCAATTTTCTGCCATCGCGGGCCTGATGGAAGCTCCGATACAGTGTGTGAGTACGTCAGCGCACATTGCTATGGGTGCAACGACCACAGCGTGGCCGCAAAATGGGTGGCTTGGTAAGTAGATTTTCACCATGTTTTTTTTTTGTGTGTGTTATAAGTGTCACTTAAATGCAAAAGTAGAACCTCAAAACCGCTTCCCATCTGCTAACTCTTGCCTGCGGGATAGGTCATATCAACTAATGCTGCACTACATACGATCGTATTAATACGATAATACAAGCCTTGAGACATATCATGGGCGCATCATATTTTTTTCCCTTCGAATTTAAGTTTCATGATAGCATATTTGTGATGACCGCTGCAGCAGTGATAGTCTGTTTTTTTATAAAATGCAGGCTAGCATAACAAAACAAAAAGTAAGAAAATTAAAAGGCTCCCTATTTACGCAAATACATATCGTGCTTTCCAGATCTGGGCCAAAAGTCTTCTTCAAGCTCCAAGTCTGTTTACCGCTCTCCTGTGTTTAAACGTGCATTGAGGATGCTTAATTATTTGTGCACAGTTGGGGCCTAGTTAACTGCTAACAAGGGTTTGTGGTTTTTGATCCATACGGCACCACTGAGGCACAACGCCGAAGCTGAGAATGTGCCAAGTGAGGGTCCAATGTGCTGGTAACAAACCCACACAGCCGCAGTTCCCATCTCGACACTTTATGCAATTTTTTCTCTTTTTACTTTTAACTTGCATGTCCTTGTTTCTTTGTATTATGCTTGCGGTTTATGGTCCTGCCTCTTATGCTACACTGCTTGTGCATATCAGTCAGTGCACCCTTATGTAGGCCCAAGGGCTGTTTAGGGGCTCCAGAGAAAAATGCAACAAATAAATAAATAAATCTTTGCAGGTGGTATAGCACGTACCGAAAACCACAAACCCTTTTGTTTGCATTTCACTGAGCCCCGACTGTACATTCTAGTTTACATTTTTTTTTCTATATGTGATATTCACTGGCGGCCATATTTGTGGTCATGCAAAACTGTCACAGGTCATGCAAAACTTCTCACACTTACAATTTCTGAAAGGCCAGGGCAGTATGGCTGCAAATGTGGTTTCAAGAATCATCAGGCTGTAGTGATTATTATACAAATTTTTGCCAGTAGAATATCCATTTACATATATACTGTCCAAGGTGAGGATCGAGCCCAGAATCCATGAGCTTTTCTCTCCACAGGCTCCAACCTGCGGTACACTAACATATTCGGCCGCCAAATTCCCTCCTCCGCACCCCATTATAAAATTTACGAAAAGATATCGGTTACGGGAGGCAGGTTAGATTTTGATTAGATCGTCTGTACTCGGTAACAAGTCAGAAGGAAGTAGAAGCTTCTACTCATAAGCGTGATGCACCCGCTTCAAACGCCTCCGCAGAGACCTTGCAGCGGGCGGCAGCTTGCGCCACCTAGCCGAGGCGAATTATGTATTTTTGGCTTCTACATCACTTGCTCTGGAAGGTTGAAGTAGAAAGAAGGCTTTAATGGCAACAAAAGTTGTTCGTTACTAAAGAGAGAAAAAAAATCACTCTATTACAGACTTGAGTTGGAGCAGTAGTTCAATTATATGAAATAAGAGGTGAAAAGAAGGCGTCCTTTACTCTGATAAATATAAATTGTAATTTGTGTAAGTAATGCATATGTGGTTATACATGATAGGGAAAACAGCTCAGAAAATGCGGACCACGAAGAGGAACATACATGACAGGACAATACTGTACTCTCAACTGAAGAATTTTAATAAAGGAAACAAAGACAGAAAAAACATACACAGTATCTTAAAAGATTGCACACAAACAAAGGACCACTCTCGCCAACCGTGAAGCGTGTCAGTAAACTACTTGTTCACTATGTGACTCATTTTTTCCCGCAGGAAGGATATCTCTTTTGCTGACAGCGCCAATGAAAAGGGCACGTGGCAACGGCAGCGTTCATTCAACAACAGTTGGCTCCGTTGGACGTCGGGGACCCTTTCAGGGTGGCCAACTGTGAGGTGGTATGCGATTTTTTAAACGACAATGAGGCCAAGAGCTGGTCGGCCCTCAGCGTTGATGTTGAGGATTTATTTTATTTTATTCACTACCTCGTAACCAGCTGCTTGCCTCTGTTAGAAATTGTATTGAAACGAATGGGGAACTGGGGTTCAGAAACTCCAGTAAACTGGCCATGGAAGACTTCCTAGAGTTGTTGCAATTTTATCTGAATTCATGTGGTTGTAGACTGGAACAATTCTTTGTTCTTACAAAAGCAAGGAGTATGTATTGGGTCCTGTGTGGCTCCATATTTTGAGCGACATTTACCTATCCGGGGTCGATAAGGCTGTGGTGTGTGCTCTGGGGGCATCGACTGAAAAAAGGTGTTTCGATATATAGATGATTTTTTGGTTTTGTATGAAGGAGCAGAAGACGACGATACGACGGTGTTTTGTTTTAGACGCATTTGAAAAGTGGGTGGGGGCCTGAGGTTTGCATGTGAAAAGCCAAATGAAGGGGCTCTGCAGTTCCTGGATTTGACGATGTACCCGTATGAATAAGACTATATGTTGGTCGTTTTGCCCGCGTTCCAAAAAGGCGATTCTAGATTTTAAATCTTCCCACTCAAAGTTGGTTAAGAGGTCCATAGCAGTGTCATGCCTTGGGTTGGCCCGCAAAAAATCATGCGCCCACAAGATGACTGAAGGTTTTAGAAAACAAATTGGTAGATTGAAGGAGTTGGGGTTCCCGTTGACACTCTTGGCGGAAGTAGCCAGCTCACTTCTTAAAAAAGCTAAGGGGGTAGAGAGGACGAAGTCGCAAAGGGAAAAGAAGCGTGTGGTAGTGGTCCCCTACCTCCGCCGTGTTTCCCATAACTTTAAACAAGTAAGTGGTAGATATGGAATACCGGTAGTGTTTTCAGCGCCCCAAAAAGTAGGCCATATATGTTCCAGGGTTGGTGCGGGGTAGATGGTCGTTCGAGTTCGAAGTGCACCAAGGCACACAGAAAACTTTTTGTCACTTGTGTTTCGTGTGTGGTATATAGATACCTTTGTCATGTAACAGGTGCTATGTGGGGCAAACAGGAAGATGTTTGAATGATAGATTACGAGAACATTCATATTCGCTCGAGGCCACGGTTGGGTGGCTTTTGCCAATTCATTGCAGAGAGTACAAACGTCGACCTGAATTTGGCAGGGTCACTGTTCTGAGCTCACACAAGGATAGGGTAACGAGAGAGATTATAGAGGCCTTCCACATTTCGTGTCATGGTCATTCATGTATTAGTGAACCTTCATTGGCGCTGTCAGCAATGGAGATATCCTTCCTGCGGGAAAAAATGAGACATAATGAACGGGTAGTTTATTGACACGCTTCACGGTTGGCAAGAGTGGTCCTTTGTTTGTGTGCAATCTTTTAAGATACTGTGTATGTTTTTTCTGTCTTTGTTTCCTTTATTAAAATTCTTCAGTTGCGAGTACAGCATTGTCCTGTCGTGTTTGTTCCTCTTCGTAGTCCACGTTTTCTGCGCTGTTTTCCCCATCATGTATATAATGTCAACCAACTGGCCCAATTCACCACCTTATTACATATGTGGTTGTTGGTTTTAGCTGGATAACCTTCCTACACAAATTAGATACATTCCGTGCATTCGCTGCATTTGTTAAACATGGAAAGCGGAGAAAACTAAATACCCTGTGTTTCGGGTTTTCAACACCCCTGTGATTCAGGTTTTGACAAATCCGAAGGTGTCCTTTATTTCTGCTATGAATCCCAACGTGGAGACAGCGGAATGCGATTCCTCAGATTCTGGATGGATGGATGGATGAATGGCAGAGCCGTATATGTAGAGAGTTTGGCCATTCGTTGGGAAGTATCAGACCTTTGCAAAAAGAGCTTTCTGGCCGCCGCCATTTTGCGAATCGAGCGACCCCTATCAGCCAGAAATTTCTGCCACCCACCTGAGCTGTGGAAACCCGGTCAGCGTGAATCCCCACCTGCATTGTGCATTCGGAGTTCGCTGGCTTTTCTTGGAAGTTTTAATTTTCACTTTATTTGCCTGTCTAGGATGCTTACCCTTTGTGTGTTATCTTCCACTGTGAGAACCAGGGAATACCAGGGCTCGTAGCCTGCTCGGCCTTCGCGAGAAACGAACGAAGAGCGAACGTCAAGCAGCCCGCGACGCAGGCAGTTCGACGTTGTTGGAGGATTATTTCCGTTGAGATAATCTCCAAAAAGACGTTCCCGGCTATGATCCGGGTTTTCGCGAAAAAAAGCTGATAGGGTCGGGTCCGGGGTGTGGGGACGGAATAGACAGAGGGCTCTCGTAATAGACACATCCGTTCATTTGCTTTGAAGCTGTGCAAAAAAAAGCAGCTCTCTTCCTACATGTCGCATTCCGTCCAGTCGTGAAGTGACTATCGTCGACACTGTATATTGGGTATGCTGTGTTATTCGAGACCTTTCTCAAGTCCTGTTCAGATAACGCGGCACCGTGGGGTACGTACAATATATGTTGTTTGATTGATGAGACTCGTTGAATTTCATGTTGTGGGCGGAGAATATCCGTGCAGTTCGGATATCCTGTGTGGTCAGATATTTTCGACGGTTAAGACCTTTGTAGATTGATACGGCTGAGTGTATGGTGCCGTAAAAAGATCAACATAATATGAAACAAACATTCCAGTTGCATTTGTTCTGTCCCACACAGACTCACCAAAACAGCTTTCATTTCATTGTTTTTGTTCCCAAAAATAGTACAATGCCTTCTTAAAAACCCCAAGAAATTATTTTCACCATAGAACATAAAATAAAAAATAACACGGCAATGTAGCCTCCACCAACGTCCGGAAGTGCGCCTACGCAGGCTGCCACAGCTCACTGACTAAAAAGCCCACAGCCCGGCGCAATCGGACAACACTGACATACCCTCTCAAAACCAGGGACGCGCGCTGTAAATCGCTTTGTTCGAGACTGCCTCTGGAAAGGTCTATAGGAGACAAATGAAGAGGCGCCATTGGCCGAAAGCGGGCTGGGCGTGTTCCAGGGCGTCTTCACAAATTCGAATGTGGCCAACCAGAAGCCGGAAATAATACCCTGGCAATGGTCGCGAGAAGCAAACCTGATAAGTGCATCGGAGTAACTCTCGGTGACTGAAAATATGGTCATCCAAAATCATGGTGGAAGATTGCGACTAGCGGAACAATAGACATAATCCGTACGCCAAGCACCGAGGGTCGGGAATCTGCCTTCCGAGCGGTCACACTCTGTGCGAGCAAAACAGAGTTGAGCGGCGCATTCATTTCTTACATCTTTCTGCATGATCATGATCGAAACATCATGTGAACCCTTTTTACAGCCATAAAGGGTTACTACATTTAACTCTTACGCGCTTATTAAAACGACTAAGTTTGTTTCTTGCTACCACCGCTAGAGGATTCTTTCCGGCTTCTAGTTGGCCAAGAGAGCATGCCAAGCCCACTTTCTGCGTCTGATGCGCGCCTGGGCTCTGCCCGCACCTCCCATTGACCAAACTCTGTATACACGGCTCTGATGAATGGTAATGGCTATACCCTTTGTAACGATCGTCAGATTGCGCCACCTAGCCTAACATTTCGTCATCCCTTCTTTCTTAAAATGTGTATAAATTTTGTTCCAACACAACCCCCTCCCCCCCCCTTTTAAAGTGTTTCCATTGCTAATTTTTATCTGTATTTTTATCTCTCCCTAGTTCTTTTCCACCAATCTTCCAATCTCCTCTTAGTTACCGCAATTCTTTCCCTATCCAATCGTCCATCTACGTCTACAAATCCCAGTGCCCCCTCCAAATCTGTAGTCATCCCCTCCAAGAGGGTGGGACAAAGCCCATGCACCTTAAAATTACGTGTCCTATAGTTTCCCTTTCGCGGTTGCATATGTTGCATAGAGAGTCTAATTCCTGGAATTTAGCCCTATTTGTTTTCGTTCTCGGCACCCTCGTTCTAGCTTCAAACAGCAATGAGCTCCCCAATGAATTATCATACAACTGTTCCTTCTTTATTTCTTGTTTTTGTGCCCTGTATATTGTTAAAGCTCATTTCCCCTGCATTCTCTCTTCCCACAATTTCGTCTCAGTTTCCTTTACTCCCGTTTCTACTGATATGCTCTGAACAGCCCCATCTTGCAGGTTCGGTTTGTCCACTTAGTGTTTAGACTTCTCATATATAGATACTTACTGATCGCTTCTCTACTCTCGAAAGATGCCCAACCCATATCCCCCTGTACTCCCTCATTTGGTGTATTCCCCTGTGCCCCCTAATATGCCAACCTACCCACACTCCTTTGCTGTATCTCTAAACCTGCCTGGATGTCTGACCCAGTGGCGTCACAAAGGGGCCGGGCGGGGGCGGCGGACCGCCCCGGGTGCAGGGCTCAGGGGGGTGTCGCGGCGGGCCACAAGAGCGGGGGGGGGGGGAGGGAGGAGGAGGAGGAGGAGGAGGGAGGAGTCACGGCGGGCCACGAAGTTGGGGGGGGGGAGGCGCGGTGGGCTACCGCCCCGGGTGCCGCTGACCCTCGTGACGCCACTGGTCTGACCTCATACACAATACCGCATTCCCAAATGACAGTCCTGGCACCATGACTCCCTTCCATACACCCATAACGACTTCATATCTATAATATTTCCAGAGTGCCCTGTATTTCATGGTAGCTGAATCTCGTTTCGCCTTCTTTATTACAGTATCTTCATGTTCTTTTAGATACTTTCTTCCCTCACTTAACCATACTCCTAGATATTTGTACTTTTCTACGTGTTCTATCACTGTGTCCTTTAGTTCCCTCTTCTCGTCGTTGACAACTATTATGCCCGACTTGTCCCTACTGAATTTTAGGCCTAAACTGTCTCCTTCCCTGCTACAAATCCTAATCAGTTCCTGTATGGTCTCACGACTTTCTGACATGAGCACCGTCTGCATACATTAACCCTTGCAATACTAGATTTACTTTATGTCCTTCCTCCATGTAAGTCAGGTCAAAACCTAAATTGCACTGCTCTCATCTTTTTTCCACCTCACTGAGGTATATCACAAAGAGCAGGGTAGACAATGGGCAACCCTGTCTAAATCCTCTTTTATTGCTGCTGGTCTTGTAGTTTTGGCTTCCCATGTTATAACCACCCTATTCTTCGTATAAACCCATTCTAGAAAATGAACCATGGTTCTCCCTAGCCCATATCCCTTCTGTTGGTGTCAGAGTTTATCCTAATTCACATTGTCATATGAAGAAGAATATGTCATATTGTCATATTCTTCTTCGTCAAGAGAGTCTGGTGCAGGCTCGTCGTCAATGCCAAGGCACCTCTGCAGGAAGCATAAGAGCGGCAATGTTTTCAACCGAGATGCACGGCAGCTGATAATGAATGCCAGCCCGGCCTCACTGTGGAGGAGTCCTGCATTGAAATCAGCAAACTGCTTGGTGTTGGTGTACGGACCATCCTGGAGATCAAGAAGCAGGCGAAAGCAACCGAGGGACAAGTTGTGACACCCTCTCAAAAGCGCCCAGCAACTGAAGGCAAGAGGCGGCGCAAAGTCGGGTGTGGTGACTTCACGTTGTGCGCGCTGAGATTGTGTGTCCACCCGTTTCTTTCGACGGAACGAGGTCCCCACGGTCAAAAAGATAACGGCCAAGTTCTGCACGAGCATTGAACTTTCCTCGTTGAAGGCTTGGACTGTGCGTCGCCTTCTTCATGACATTGGATCCGAGCATGACAAGAGGGAACGAAACTCG
The DNA here is from genome assembly GCA_037355805.1 of Ixodes ricinus. Lineage (NCBI taxonomy): Eukaryota > Metazoa > Arthropoda > Arachnida > Ixodida > Ixodidae > Ixodes > Ixodes ricinus. The sequence continues at coordinate 44,216 of JAZHYW010029208.1, read as the reverse complement.
CGACTGATTGAACGAGAGAACATCGTCGCCTGGCAGCAGGGGTACCTGTAGTGAGATCGCACGTCACTGACAAGATGGTCGGATTAAGATCTTCTACCTGGACGAGACTTGGATGACGGCAGGGCACACTGTCTGAAGGGTGTGGGTTAGACACAACCGTTGCCTCGTCTCACGACGCCTTCATGCGTGGTCTCTTGATGGACCTCAAGCAGCCATCGGGGAAGGGCCAGCGTCTTATCGTCACCCACATCGGCAGCGATGAAGGCTTCGTCGATGGCTGCCTGGATGTGTTCCGTGGCCAAAAGACCGGTGATTACCACGAGGAAATGGGTGGCGCCCGCTTCGAGAAGTGGTTCGACGGTGTCCTTGACAAACTGCCGACAGGAAGCGTTATCGTCATGGGCAACGCTGATCATTCACGGAAGTTCACGGTAGTTGGAAGCAGTGCCGACGACGAGTTCCCGCAAGGACGACATCTGACAGTGGCTGACACCTGAAAAATTTCATGGGACCCCAAGATACTGGAGAAGCAGCTCTTCGACATTGTGGCCTTGGTGAAGCCACAGCACCTAAAGTATCATGTGGACACTGCTGCCGAGACGGCTGGCTGCTCTGTGGTCAGGCTCCCACCGTATCGCTGCGAGTTTAATCCCATTGAACTGATATGGGCCCAAATCAAGAATGGCGTTTCTGCCCGAAACACGACGTTCAAGTTCGTCGATTTGGGGACACTCAACAAAGAAGTTGGCATGGTCACCGCTGACAACTGGATTAATGCTGTGAGGCACGTTATTGACATTGAAAAAACGTTCAGACGAGGCTGTGCCAGAAGTGCCCACATCCAGCCCATCGTCATCCAGCTCGATGGAGAGGACACCCCATCCGAGAGTGACCTGTCTGGTGTCGAGCCTCTTGACGAAGCTTAATGCCAACATTAGGAAGAAAGCGTGCAACATCTCAGAACACAAAACGGTCCTTTTAAGGACCACTCATATGCTATAAAATCGGATTGTCGTTCTTGCCCACGACTAACCTTCCGTGTCTCAGGTTGTTGTCATGCTTCTCTGCTTCGTTGCCGTATAGCATTGTTCGTGGCTTTTCGATATGGCAGCCACCAGACAAACTTTTCTTTTGGTTGCGATAAAGTCTAAGCTGGTCTATACACGTTTGCAAGTCCGGTTTCAAGGCGCTACCATCCTGCTCGGCTTTCGAGTGCTTGGACGTGTCATAATCCGTTTACGAAGCCGTGCTAAGGCGTCGTAATTGGATAATGGCCGTGCCCAAGCCCACCCCACTGAGCAAGATGTTGGCGCCCTGAGACCGGACTCGCAAACGTGTATATATTGCACTGCGCCATGATTCACCAGTATCAAGTTCAACTTCGCGAAAACAAAAGTTTGCAGCCCATCTACCCCGCTGAGCACAAGACGTCTCGTAGCCGGCTTGAAACGGCTCGACTAAGCTAGAGACGTCTTGGGCTACGCAAGACGTCTATGAGACATCTTTGCAAGACGTCTAAATATATCTTGACGTAGACGTCTAAAGAACATCTCAAAGAGACGACTGATGTCTTGGGCGTCTTGTAGCTGTCTCTAAGATGTCTAGGAGACGCCTTGCAAGACGTCCTGTAGGCCCAAAAAGAGGGAGCGTTATGAAGTCTACAGGGCGGCTACAAGATGACTCAAGACGTTTTAGGCTATCACGTCTTGCCAAGACATATACAAGAGCTCTTGCTCTTCTTGCCAAGACGTCTTTAGATGTCTAATAGACGACTTTGTGTTCAGTGGGTACAGCAGAGACATCAGATGCCAAATTGGCTTCCTGCTGTCTAAACATCTTCGCTACGCAACAAATCGGATTTTGATTACAAATAAGTTCTTTTTTGTCAATGAAAAACGACACAACAGATCACTGCCAGTTCTCCGCTTTAAAGCATAAATGGTACTGAGGCTGAGGCATGCGACTGAGGCATGCGACTGAGGCAACTCTGGGAATAACAATACCGTGTGTTAGCACAGCGGAGAGTAAAATACTAGTACCAGTGCTCTGTTTCGAAGTCTAAGGGGGATGCCTGTGGCCATTTGCAGGACTGAGGCCACTTTGACTATAACAATAACGTGTGTCAGCACTGTGGGCAGCGAGCTTTCACTGCCAGTGATCTGTTACAAAGCCTAAACGTGACGTCTGTCGGCATTTACATGACTGAGACCACTCTGAGAATCACAATAATGTGTGAGCACTGTGGGCAGGGAGTTCTCACTGCTAGTGATAAGTTTTGAAGCATAAACAGGACCCCTGTAGCCATTCACATGGTTGAGGCAACCCTGAGAATAGCAGTAACGTGTGGAAGCACAGTGGACAGCAAAAGCTTAGTTCCAGTGATCTTTTTCGGAACATAAATGGGATGCCAAGTGGCCACTCTAGGAATAACAACAACGTGTGTTAGCACAGTGGAGAGCAAAACAACAGTGCCAGTCCTCCATTTTGTAGCATGAATTTGACGTCGGTGGCCATTCACACGATTGAGGTCACTCTGAGAATCACAATAATGTGTGTCAGCACTGTAGGCAGCAAACTCTCACTGCCAGTGATCTGTTTTGAAGCATAAATGTGGCGTCTGTGGCCATTCGCACGACTGAGGCCACTCTGAGAATCACAATAACGTAGGTCAGCACTTTGGACAGCAAGTTCTGACTGCCAGTGATCTGTTTTGAAGTACTAAACAGGAATTCTGTAGCCATTCACACGAGTGAGGCAACTCTGAGAATAGCAGTAACGTGTGGGTAGGGGTTTGAACGAAAACATAGAAAACCCTTACACTGGAGTAAGATCGAGTAAATTTGGAGCTCGAACAAGGATACGAGGGCTCGGCAGAGCAGATAGACTGCATTGGAAGGTGGCATATGGGACGTCAAATCTGACGAGTATCGAAGCCACTGAAAAGAGGAGAAAGCGAGGAAGGAAGTCGTGATGTTTGGTTGGTTCTGTTCAAACAGACATCGGACTGCGGGACTGCCAGACGCTTGAGCTTCCACAATTTTTGACGGAGTCGTGTCGCCTCACAATTTCTGAAGTGTCCTGTTTGGACAGGCCTTGAGGCCACTCTGAGAATCACAATAACGTGCGTCAACACTGTGGGCAGGGAACTCCCACTGCCAGTGATTTGTTTTGAAGCATAAATGAGACGCCTGTGGCCATTCACACGACTGCGGCCGCCCTGGAAGTAACAATAACCTGTGCTAGCACAGTGGAGAGCAAAATCCTAGTGCTAGTGCTCTGTTTTGAAGAAGAACATCGAAAGTTACCTTGAAGTCGACGGCCATTATTACACTTGGGTCGCACTTCGACGAGTTAGCTAACACCTCGTGGTGGATGAGGAGGAAGCTGAGCTGTGCGCCTAAGGTGCGGTCTGAATGGGTGTGGCATAGATTTCCTGAATTTCAGAGGTGCCAATGTACTCGCCTGAAATATACCAAAAAAAGAGCACCGATTGCTTGACGTGAGGGAAAGTCTGCTTCAACATTGATGAAGGGTGGGTGAGAGGACTGAGATGTGGGGAATGCCAATGCCAGTAAGTGTGCCTAGTTCAGTTCGACTTTAGCTTGATATCGTCAGTCTTGCAGGAATGCTGTGATGAAGTGAAGCGGTTTTCCATAGAAACCTCAATTTAGAGCCCCAGGACTATGTAGAGGATTCGATCAAACCGTTTTGTAGCCGATAAGAAACACAATTCACAGGTTGTAGCGAGACTTGTTGCCGAGGACAGTTGTAAAGTAATGAAAGGCTGTCTTTGAGTGCTTGGATGGCTTGTGAAACTGGTTTAGAATTAATGAAGGTGTTTCTCGGTTTTGCGAGAAACACCTCCATTCATTCTAAATCAACCACAGACTACAGCGTGCTGTGGTCTGTAACAGGTGTAATCCTCTTTTTCGTTGGTGCTGCTGCAGTGCTCCCGTCAGCTGGCCCAGAGGTTAAATAGGTGCAGCTAGGTCACGATTTGGGGTCTCTTCTCGTACCCGGATCAAGTGGGTCGCTTCCTGGAAGGCCTGGGAATGTACTGTTGGAGCAGAATTGTAGGATCTCTCTAATGGGCTGCTGAGAAGTTATCCCATATCACGAATCATGTAGGGCCCTTTGAAGGCTGAGGCGTAAGGCTTGCAACAAGATCAGATAGGTAGGTGGTCGCTTCCCACTGTCTTTGTGCATTCGCCATGCACTCGGATTAGGGAGCCCCAAGTTAACCCTTAACTCTCAAGCCCGAGCCTGCTGTGCTCGTCATAATTTTGCACCAATAACGCTAAGAACAAGTCATTCTTGTCCAGTCCAGAACCTTTTCAATTTGCCTGATGGAGACGAACCAGCTGCTCTTTATCCAATTCCAGGTCATGAACTTCAACAGCACGGGAACGTGAAATTCACGAAATATTTTTTTCTGTTTAGAGTGCATTTTGTCTGGCAATGGGTATCTAAGAATGGTGCCAGTTCGATGGTGTTGAAGTAATGTGACTCGGGAACAGGCTTTTTGTGCGGTGACACTTTTTTTCTCAAACGACATTTTCCCGGCAGTTTGTTTCATTTCCTCGACATATCTTGCGATGTTTCGTTGGCCGCATTTATTTTGGTTAGGGGTGCGCTGGTCTGTTGGTGAGCGAGGGTGCGGGTACATGCACGGGTGTGGGACCACCCGTGCACGCCGCTGCAAAGCGGCAGGTACGGGCGGGCCAGGTGGGTTCACAATTTTGTAATGAACTGCCGCAGATTGTCGCTTCAAAGCATCGTGAACTGGGTGGGTTGGATTGTTTAACATGTGCCCCAGTGATAAACGCACTGCAAAATTTTTATACAGCGTGCAATTTGCGTGTCGATGAAACTTTACTGCACGGTGTGGTATTGTCGATAAAACGACCAGTGTCAATGAAGCAAGTGTCAATAAAAAGTTGATGAAAATGTGTCGAATGAAACGTCAGAAAATCTTTTTTCGATGCTTCCATGGAGGCTCTGATAATGATGACTGCGAAGTTACCCCCAAGAAGTTCGATGTGTTTTCTACACGAGTCTGACTTTGCCAAGGTAGACGCGAAAGACGATGGCGGACTCTGAAAAGCTTGTTCGTGGTTACGGCCTGGTATAATGCAGAGATCAACATGTCAGAAACATAATTGGGCAGTTCGAGCCTATTCATTTGTGGTGCGGGCAGAGGAGTGACACTATTTTTTTTTTGTTTAATTTCCTTTTTTTTAGTTCCTCTATTTTGTCGTTGTCGTTGCTTGATTTAAACATTGTCGATTTTATTGTCATGAAGACAAACCATTATGCTGCTTGCATTCGAACCAAGATCAGGACATCTGGGTATTCGGTATGTTTTTAAATTTTTGATTTAGATTAATATTTTGCATATAAGAAAGCCACAATTCATGAATTGAAGGGAAGCTGCCCTTGCAATCAATTTTTATTGACATACATTTCAGGCGTTACAAATTGTTAAACCAATGCTGCAATCGAATAGTGTGGACAAAATTTTCCTTCTAAAGTAAATTGGAAAGGTCGGTGCGTGTTTGCCGGTAATACCTCAGGCCATGACGCGAGTGGGGTTAACTCATCACTTGGGTTTGGAAGTATAAACAAGCGACTGACAGGGCCTCTGAGATCGAGCAGAATGTTCGGAAGCATTTGAGAGAACAAAATCTGCTTCCCTCAAATTCTCTAAAATTTTTCCAAAATAATATATCAGCCTCTTCACCTCCAAAACAAAATCAATTAAATATTTTAACATATGCATCACTGGCTTTATCATTTGTATGCCACATGTATGTAACAGCTCCTTATTGCAAACGAGGGTGCATCCGAGGATACTGTCGCAGTCATAGATCACCGTGCAGCTGATTGAGACACGAAAACTTGACAAGGACGCCACGTTTCACGGATGAATACATACTGATTTGAAGGCGTAATTTCATTAAACAGACTATTTATTAACGCCAGCAAAGATACGGTTCAAATTGTTTGCGGTTGACTTGTGCCTATCAAGCACAGCACACTGCACTTTTAAAGAAGGGTTTGGTGGCCGCTGCTTTTTAACGTCTTTCCACGGAAACCACTGCGAAAAAAAGCCGATGCTGTCGCGATGTTGAGGTGCAACCTGAGGTAGACGAAGCAGACGGCGTCCGACATATCTACAGGGTGTCACACAAAAAAAAGAATTACAGGTTTTGTTTTACTGTAAAAATAAACTAGGCACCGCCGAACGCTCATTCTCCGCCCAAAGGTAGGGCTAGATGTCACAACCAGATGCCAAAGTTTCAGCCCGATCCGATAACTTAATCAAAAGTTATAAGTGATTTTCTGAAAATTTCAATGGGAAAATTAACCCATTTTCGCCCGTTTTCGGTTTCTGGTGCCATACAGCCCCATGTATTCGAAAACTCTGTCGGCCGCCATTTTCCCATCGAAATTTTCAGAAAATCACATATAAATTTTGAATAAGGTATCGGATCGGGCTGAAACTTTGGAATCTGGTTGTGACCTCTAGCGCTACCTTTGGGCGGAGAATGAGCGTTCGGCGATGCCTAGTTTATTTTTGCGGTAAAAAAGACCCTGTAAATTTTGTTTTGTGATACCCTGTTCAGTGCTAGGCCTTATTCCCGCATCAAACTTTTCAATGGCAATGCTATAGCTGGATTCTCACACTGTCGCGCAGTACCTACTGCGAATAAAAGTGGACGCGTTTACGACTTAGCGAAGTACGCTCGGGTAAGTGAAAAACCACGTTAAGCAGGAGAATAATTGCTGCAAGATGCTGGAGTCGTAAAAAATCTGCCCGGCAGCCATGTTGAAAATATTTGTTTGCAAGAACAAGATTTGTTCGCCCAGGTCGTGATGTCATGGTAACAACGGGCCAAGAATGGTGGCACAGGAATACAAGATTCTCTTTGAAAGGCATTTGCCGCTACCTCCTTGACTTGTAACCAACTATTGTGTTTTGGTCATGATTACCGTTCCGTTTGAAAAAACAAGTTAATAGACAACAGGAGTTACTTATGTTTTAAAACTATTCATTTTGTTAGTAACACTGCTTATTGCACAACATTTAAGCATGGTTTGTGGCACATAAACAAGATACATATAGAGCGCAGCTGTAATCGCCATCACACTTGGCACGTCTCTTCGTAGTCTGCAAAAAGTTTCAGAGTCAGTAAAATAGGTTTGTGTGAAGTCACACAAGTTCTTTTGGGCGTTCACAGGTCTTCCTGGAAGTACTTAAGGATAAAAGAAGCTGTCCCACTTTGGCACAAGCTCTCCCTCGTTGTAGAGGTCCAAGCGTTGGAAGCAGGCCACTTCACCAGGCTGCTTGAGGTAAAAATTTTCGGTGTTCTGCACTCTATACCTGCGCCTGTGTCTGCGGAATCTCCCCACTTGCAGCTCATTGAGCAGAAGGAACACTTCACCATTCACCACGTACACTGTGCTAACTTGTGGGTTTCCCCTTTTAGGGGTACCACTGAGAAACACAGAAGGTTCCTTGAGTCCGGATAATAACGTGTTTATTGACTGCAATGTCACACGTTTGCCCTGAGGGCCAACAATGGTAGAGATGACGGCGCTGCCTCTTTTGACAGGATCGCCGGTCGGAGTCCGCGCTGTCGCAATTGACAGTATCACGGAGGGGAGGACCAGATAAAGATAGGAAGGCTCCGTCGAGCAGAGCCTCCCCCAGCGAGAGTCCCGCCCGTTGGATTAGGGCCGTGTTATATAGCCTGCGGGAATGGACGCGCCCAGGGTGGGTCGGATGTAGGTGGCTCCCCGGAGGGGCGGACGCGTCCAAGTCATGATCCCGAGGGGTAGCCTTCGGCAAGTCACCCGAGAAGGACGAGGGAAAGCCGCCCACCAGGGAATACGGCTTTGCCCTCGCATCCGGGACGCGCCCCCACGTGGCGACGTCCCACGGCCTGCCTGAGCTAGGCCTAGATAGAGATGCGGGGAACACGTGGTTCCCACACTCCCTCCTCCTTAAGGCTGAGGTAGGTTTAAAACAAATAAAAAATTAACCTACCGACTCTCGAAAAACAAAACAAAACAAAAAACAACGCGGCGGTGCCGGCTCCCACATGCTTGGGGTAACAAATAATTGGACGTTCCTTGTGACGTTTCCGACGACGCAGTTGCTTGCTCACCATGGCATAGTGTCTTCGTCGACGTGGATCACGGGGCCCTTGGGACTTGTCACGGGAAGGACGGGAACAGCTGGTCCCTGGTCGGTGATCTTTCCGACCGGCAGCGCAGGTCCCGTGGATGAAGAGCGGGCAGTCCCTGACCGGTTATTGGTCCCGGCGTCGCACGAAGACGACGGGTCGCTCGTTTGGCCCGCGGCCGGCTGGGGTAGTGGGGCTGCTTGACGAGTCACGGGCAGCCGTGGTCCATGGACGCCGCTGAACCGCCGTAGCCAGGAGACAGCAGCTCCCGAACGGCGCGAAGCCCCGTACTGGCAGGAGAACCTCTTCGTGGATGCGGGGACGTACTGCGGTAGAATGACCTCTTGGTCTCCGACCGCTTGTGACGACGCTCCCACCGCGCTTTTGCGGTGACGTGTTGACCACGTGGGCGTAGGTGGCAATAACTGACCAATGGTCGTTACGCCTACCCTTTCCCTCGGATGCCGTAGTTCGGGGGATTCCCCTACGGGTTGATCCGGGAGCGAACGCTGAGGTGACCTTCTATCTAGGTCACCGCTTGCCAGCAAACAATGGGGTCTGGCGCGTTCGCGAGGCAGTAAGTGCTTTGTGCTTTGCACTTCCCTTAATGTGACATTTCGCCACTTACTGGGGCTGCCTCTGCGAAAAATTCGGATATTAGTTTTTCCGAGTTCGCAGATTGTAGCGAGACGCCTGTTGTTCATCGTCGGCGTTGTCTCGCGTTTTGCGTGCATTTTGCTGCGGGGGCTGCACTTGTTCGTCCCCCTCCTCTTCCCTTTGGTTGTAGGGTTTGAGATCGCAGACATGCACAGGCCCGCTGACTTTTCTTGAGTCCTTCTCAGTCAGCTTGTACACGAGTGGTGAAAATACTTCGTGCACTCGGTACGGGCCCAACCACTTTGGTGCCAGTGAAGCAGAAAAACCTTTGCTGGCATCGCTCAGAACATGGTTTCGTCTGAGCACGAGATCGCCTACTTTGTAGCGGAGATCCCGGCGAGAGCGGTCGTACTGAGCTTTTTGTTTAGCTCGCGCTACCCCGAGATTGCGACGGGCCTCCGAGAAGGCTTCCGTCATCCGAGTTTGTAGCGTGCGCGCATGTTCAGTCTGTTTCGACTGTGCGTCGCTCACCCCAGCGTTTGCCCCCAGGACGCGGTCCATTGGATTCGGCAATTCTCTTCCAAATGTGAGGAAGGCGGGGGTGAAGCCTGTCGAACGATTGACAGTGGTACGGAGAGCGAACCCAATCTCGGGAATGTATGCGTCCCAGTCGCGGTGCTTTTCGGCAAATGCTGCCAGCATGAGTTTGATGTTTCTGTTACATCGCTCCGTGATGTTCGCCTGTGGGTGGTAGGGTGTGGTTGTTCTGTGCTTGATGCCCAGCGCTTTGCAAGCGTCCACCAATACTTTCCCGACGAAGTAGCTCGCTCTATCTGTTAGAAGAGCTTCAGCGAACCCGAATCGGGTGAACACCTCCATGAGCTTTTCAGTGATTGCTCGGGCCGTCAGCTTTCGTAGTGGGAAAAGTTCTACCCATTTGCTGAAGTGATCAGTGACAACCAACAGATACTGGTGTCCTTTGGGGCTCCTTGGTAAAGGGCCGACCACGTCGCAAGCCGCCAAAGACCATGGTTCTTGGCTCTGGATCGGCTGCATTAGGCCCGGAGGTTTGCCGCCTCTTGGTTTGAAGCTTTGGCAAGTGTGGCACGTGCGGGCGTAGCGGAATACGTCCCTTTTCATGCCCGGCCATGTTGCGATGTGGCATAACTTTGTATAAGTCTTGAAGCCGCTCGCATGTCCGGCCAAGTGCGAGTCGTGATAGTAACGCATTACTGCGCACCTCAGACTTTTTGGCACTACCACCTTGAACACATTGTCTGTGTCCTTCTCAGATGGGATATACTTCAGCAGGAGCCCGTCGGCGTTCAGCAGAAATTGATCCAGCGTGTCAGTACCAGTACCAGATACATCTCGACACTCGGCGTTTACTGCAATACCAGCAGCCGTACGCCCGGCGGACGCACCGCCCGACTCCACAGAGTCCGACTCACTCGAGAGCCCGTCGATCACCTTTCGACAAAACGGATCCTTCTGCTGCGCTTTCAGTAGCTCTTCTTTGCTGAACACGATCCCCACTGCGCTCACTGCGTCTATGTGGTTCACGTTTTCGTCCGAGGAGGTCAGTGGTGTTGCCTCCATTTTGGACTGATTTTCGGCTTCGCATGGCTTGGAGTTTGCCGTTTGCTCGGCCTGGGTCCTCGCGGAAAGATTTGCGCAGTCTACGGGGGCTCGCGACAGTGCGTCGGCCACCACGTTTGTGCTGCCTTTCCTGTACCGCACGACATAGTCGTATTTCTGCAGTAGCAAGGCCCATCTCGCTAACCGTCCTGCGGGTTCGCGAAGTCTGGACAGCCATATTAGGCTCTGGTGATCTGTTTCGATCGTGAACGTGGTCCCGTCGACATAAATGTCGAAGCGCTTCAAGGCAAAGACAATGGCCAAGCACTCTTGTTCACATGTGCTGTAGTTCACCTCAGCGGGTGTCAGCGAGCGGCTAGCAAAAGCTACCGGACCAAGCACTCCCTCGTGCTCTTGGAGCAGGACCGCTCCCAAGCCCAGTTTGCTCGCGTCCGTTTGGATCACGAAAGGCTTGTTCAAGTCGGGCAGCTTTAGTTCAGCTGTGTCCGCGAGCGCTTTGGAGGTGCAGCGGAATGCTGCCTCCTGCTCGGGACCCCAACTCCATCTCACGGTCTTTCTCAGTAGCCGCGTTAGTGGCGCTTGGAGTGATGCGCAGTTTGGGATGAATTGGCGGTAAAAATTTACCATTCCCAGGTAGCGACGGAGCGAGTTTAGGTCCGTCGGCGCCGGAAACTCCCGGATAGCCTTTAGCTTCTCGGGGTTTGGCGCGATGCGCCCGCAGTCGAGCGTGAACCCGAGCAAGTTGATGCGGGTTTCGGCTATTTGGGCCTTTTCCGGGTTTAAAGTGATACCCGCGGCCTTTAGCCTGTCGAACACATCCTTCAGATCTCGTAGATGATCTTCGAAGGTGTTGGAGTACACGACAATGTCGTCGAGATAGGCCATTGCATGTTTCCATTTGGCTTCTCCCAGTACTCGGTCAATCAAGCGTTGAAACGTCATTGGCGCTCCGCACAGACCAAAGGGCATTCTTGTGAATTCGAAAAGCCCGCGGTGACACACAAAGGCTGTTTTTGCCTCGTCACCCGCCTCCATTTGAACTTGGAGGTAGCCTCGGCTGGCGTCCAGGGTTGTGAAGTACCGTGCGCTGCCGAGGTTGGAAAGGATCGAGTCAATGCTCGGTAGCGGATATGCGTCTTTCCGCGTTACGTCATTTAGACGCCGATAGTCTACACAGAGACGTGAGGTGCCGTCCTTTTTTGGGACCAACACAACGGGGAATCCCCAGGGACTGTTTGACCGCCGGACAACTCCGGTGTCGATCATTTCGTCCAAAGCGACGTCGATGGCTTTTCGTTTAGCCAGACTGACGGGTCGTGCGTTTTGCCTCCGAGGAAGCGCACCGCCCGTGTCGATCCGGTGTCGCACTTCGTTTGTGCACCCGGGACGCTCCGTGAACATGGCGTCATAGCGTCGCAATAATGTCGACAAACGGGCTTTTTCTTGCCCTGACCCGCAGCATGACTCAGTCAGCAGGGGGTGGGTGACCTCCGACGCTACGGCGCTTGTTTGCAACCGCGTCGGGGTACCTGTCGCGGGGTTGATACCCGGTTTTTGTGATTCTGTTGCCTTGTCTTGGCAGGTGCTGTCTGCCCCATTAACCAGTGTTTTTTCTGGCATTGGGGGTTCGCAGAAGGGTTTCAGAGGTGCGAATGTGCCCTCTCGGTAGCCACCGCTACTCACGTCGATCACGATCCCTGTTTTGGCGAGAAAATCTCTGCCCAGGATGATCGGAACGGAAAGACTGGGGAGATGAACGAAGCGTTGCCGTCTTACTCGATTCTCCCATCTCGCAACCAACCGCACAGTACCGCTTGAATGGGCGGTACCGCACGCGAGTCGAAAGGCCGTGTTGCCCTCCCTCATGTGCACTGAGTTTTGCTGGAGGTGGGTCAACACTTCGTCGCCGAAAAGCGAGGCGCTGGCTCCTGTGTCCAGCAGTGCCTTGAACGTCCGACCGACAATCGTCAGGGCTATGAATGGCGCTAGCGTGCCGGTCGGAAAGCCTATTCTGTAGGCTGTAGGCAAAAGAGTCTCTTGCTCCGTGCCGTTTTGAGCCGCCGGGTTGGTTATCGGCGGCTTTGCTCGTTTCCCGACTGTTGGGGACCGGGGTTCTGCCGTTCTGGGCATTGTCGAACCAGGTGGTTGGCGCTATTGCAGCGAAAGCAACGTTGTTGCGGGACCCTTCGTGAGTCCTGTCGCACGTTCTGCTGCGCGCCGCGCCTTTCGTCCTGTGTGTTTGGACGTGGCTGCGTTTCCTCCCGTGGCGTCGGTAACTCTGTGTTCCGATCTCGCCTGTTGAACTGCGGCGCAGTCTCTGCTGCCCGCCGTTCGTAGGAGTACGGGTCGAGCGCACGATCTGATATGTCGTACGTGTTTCGACTTCGCTCGTTTGCGTAGTGGGCGGCTTCGTGTCTCCTGTTTCGGGACGCCGCGTCTCCGTTCCACGCGCAGCGCGGCTCGAGTGCCGCTGATGCTGGGGGTGGGGACGATACGCTCGTGCGGCAAGAATGTCTCCCTGAATCCGCCGAGCCTCCGAGGCCAGTTCGTTCAAGTCGCGAAAGCGACTGCCTCGGAGATACGCCGCAAAAGTAGGGTGCGTTTGTCGAATGACACGCTCTACCCGCTCTGCATTGGGCGCTGAGGGTTCTGCTAGCTCAAAGAGCTCTTGCATCGCCCTAACGAACTCCAACAGTGACTCGTCTGGGTGTTGGGTCCGTTGTTCGAGCTCTCGCCTCATCCTGCGTTCGTAGTCTGCAGGGAGGAATTCCTGGCGAAATGCCTTGCGGAACTGCTCGATCGACGACAGCTGGCTTCCGGTTAGACGGAGCCACCGCGCCGCTTGGTCCACCAACGAGATTGGCAAAATGCGTTCAAGTATCTCGTGGTCTGACATTCCCATGGCCTGTTGGTACGTTTTCAGGTTTTCGAGGAAGTCTGTCGCACTCACTCGGTCTCCGTACCCTCGGTATGTCGGGATAGGGATTCTGACCGGTGGTCGTGTCGGCGGCGGGGGCCTAACTGCTGTTTGCAGTGCGCCCGTCAGGCTTTCGATCATCCGAACTGCGTTTTCTAGCAGGGGGTGATTCGCGCCGAGCGTGTTTTCTCTGTGGTGAGAATCGCTCTCCGCATGTGCGGCTGGCGGGTTGTTCCCTCTGTGTGGGCCCGCCGAGTGGTTTGATGCACCGGTAGCAGCTGTGCTGTGCTGCGGCTCGTAGACGGCGTCAGTGTTATCTCTGTGCGGAGAAGCTGACGGCCAGTCTGAGGTTAAGAGATCGAAGCTGTAAGAGGCTGCATTTGCCTGCTGTTGCGTCATTGTCTCTTGTCTCGTCAGACCCGTGTTGACTTCGAAAGTCGCGGGTGGGCTTGGCTCAGCGACGAAGGCTGGCGCGCTCCGAGAAGGAGTGCCTCGGTTGCATTCCGGGCAGTCTGAGTCATACCCATTAGGGCAGCTCGGCTGAAAGGACACTTGCTCATTGTGTCCGTGCGTGGCTGATGTGGCCACAAAGCCGTTGAGTGGCATCGGGTTTTGGGCGTTCGCCTCTCCCTCCGTCCACGAAGTTTTTGGCCGGAAATTGGCCTGGTTCGCTGTGATTGCGAGAGTGCTGCTTTGTTTGCAGTCGCCGGACAGGCCGCACGTTGGGGCGCCAGATGTGGGTTTCCCCTTTAGGGGTACCACTGAGAAACACAGAAGGTTCCTTGGGTCCGGATAATAACGTGTTTATTGACTGCAATGTCACACGCTTGCCCTGAGGGCCAACAATGGTAGAGATGACGGCGCTGCCTCTTTTGACAGGATCGCCGGTCGGAGTCCGCGCTGTCGCAATTGACAGTATCACGGAGGGGGAGGACCAGATAAAGATAGGAAGGCTCCGTCGAGCAGAGCCTCCCCAGCGAGAGTCCCGCCCGTTGGATTAGGGCCGTCTTATATAGCCTGCGGGAATGGACGCGCCCAGGGTGGGTCGGATGCAGGTGGCTCCCCGGAGGGGCGGACGCGTCCAAGTCATGATCCCGAGGGGTGTGCCTTCGGCAGATCACCCGAGAAGGACGAGGGAAAGCCGCCCACCAGGGAATACGGCTTCGCCCTCGCATCCGGGACGCGCCCCCACGTGGCGACGTCCCACGGCCTGCCTGAGCTAGGCCTAGATAGAGATGCGGGGAACACGTGGTTCCCACAAACTTTAGCAAAGCTCAGTGACGTATTCTTGTTCATGAGAAGGACGTCGTTAGTTCGGTAGACTCCCGTGCTTGTCTTGATGGACTTGGCTTCCCAGACCTGCAGTCATCAGATGCCAGGCTCTCTGCGCACTGGTTGAGTTCTGTGGGGGCTACCACTTTGAGACCTGTGGCATAAACAGGTTTGTCAAGTACAAAGGTATGAAGCTCGTAGCTCTGCAGGAGTTGGTGTCGTGTAGACAAGGTCTTGGTGATGTTCATGAAATGTTTGGTTTTCAATGCCAGACCTTTGAAGTACTGGTGCTTCGCCTCAAAGCGCATGCACCAGTACTGTTGCAGGGGCCCATACTCTCGGATGATGCGGGGATAATGGACAAGATAGTGCAGCTTGGGGGCACACTGGCTGACGTGTATGTCTCGCTGAAGTCCTTTAGAAAACCTTGAATTCTGTCTTCTAGGTATGGCAGGAAGTCAGTGGGAACCTCAGGAGCAAGAATCATGTCTGTGATCTCCCGGTACTTCAGATAGAGCTCCCAATGCGCATTGCCCTCTGGGATGCTAGAGGCCATCATCAGTGGGAGCAGCCTAAACAGGCACCACTTTTGCGAAGCTGTGCCTTTCAAGGCATGGTGGTCCTTGGTGAAGTTGACACTTAGAGGCTCAGGTTTGTTCTTTCGGTCGTTAAAGCCAAATTTGAACCTGGCTACCTTCTCAAAGTCTGGCAATGCAAGGGTGCCCTCTTGGATGAGCCCTTGAAGAACATAATGGAGAACAACTGCAAATCCTCCTTCAAACATGTCATGCATTACGTCTGCCATGAGTTGTTTTGTTACGTCGAAGTCTTTTCAAGGATAGCATTGGAGAGGGCCCGGTTACTCCGTATTGCTTTTAGAGCGCAGCTCTTAGGCGCCCGTTTGCGGCTTGAGCGGCGTCGGCGTCGCCGTGCGTGCCGTCGGCGTCGGCGTCGGAGTCGGCGTGACGGAAGGTCACGTGACCCCCAGGTCACGTGACCTTGCCTGTAGGGGTCACGTAGAGCCCCCAGGTCACGTGACCCCCAGAGGTCACGTGACCCCCTGGTCATGTGACCCCCAGGGCAACGTGACCCCAGGACACGTGACCCCCAAGTCACGTGACCCCTCTCAGGTCACGTGACCCCAATACATCACATGACCCCCGTGAGGGGAGGAGAAAGGAGGGTATACCCTCCCTCAGTACCCTTCCCTCCTCCTCCTCAAGAGCTGTGCTCCAATTCGACGTTACAGGGCTTACGGAACGGCTTCGGTTCAGGGTAAACGGCTTTCATTTTTTCAAGGATCGGTTGATAGTAATTGCCGATAAGTGTACGCTGTGTCGATCTGCACTTCTTACCACACAGAGTTCTTCTCTCGTGAGCTCTGCCAGCCTGGCTTATAGTTGCCATGCAGAAGCGACATACCCTGCCACTGCTGAAGCAGCAGGAAAAGCCTCCAAGCTTGTTCAGCGAAAGATTGTCACCGCACACTGCGGCAACCGTGGCCTTCACAGTCATGGTGCCTTCACCACACCAAACTTGAAGACCATTGCTATTGAGCTCGGCCAGGTCTTGCAGCAGAGGTTGCAACACGTTCTCCAGTCCATCAGTCTCTGTATCCTTGTACTTGGCCATCAGTGTCAGATGTATGTGCTTCAGGGTCGCACGGTACCTTGGGTGCAGGTCAGGGAAGGAGAAATACACAACAAGCAACTTGTGCTGCTTTTGGTTGGCCCCCAAGGGGTTGGTGATTCCCAATTCATCCGTGTACAACAAGAGGTTCAGATTGTGCGTGGGTTGACTGGAGCTGGCACTCGCTGCCACTTGTCTGGATGCCGTGCCGTCACGAAAACACCTTAGGACTTCCGGTGTGGTCCCCACCTGTTCTCTTGGTTGCAGGAGTCTCCTTGCCAACTCCGGAACTTCCAAAACTTTTTGGATAACTTTCCCAATAGGGATGTGCTGGAATGAAGAACTCTGTGGACTTGGCAACAGATGCTCCTCAGGCTTCACATACAAGAAGTTTTGTCTTGCATATTTTTCTCTCTGGTAGCTACTACGTACTTTGTGAAAATGACAGCGCGGGAAGTCCTCCCCAAATGGACAATGGCTGTCTGTGAAGACGTCGGCGAAAGAGGTGGCTTGTTTCACCTGTTGTGCGTGTTTGTTCAGGATGACCTCGGGTAGGCACTGAAAATCCTCGAAGATTTTGTCGCAGGTACTGTGTGGTACCTTGTGCTTTTCCGCGAGTTGGAAAAAGAAGCTGCAAGTGCTGTCTTGTAGGTTCTGAACAAAATCATAAAATGTTTCGGCAGGCGTTTCACTTTGTGAAACGGGAGTAGTCCAGGCTTCATCTCCGTGGTTTGAAAATTCCTGTCCTCCATCAGGCAGGTTACCGTAAGGTCCCGCGCTTCCGATGGCATCGGGATCAGGGACGCCACAACTGGATCCCGCGCTTCCGACGGCATCGAGATCAGAGACGCCACTATCGGGTCCCGCACTTCCGAAGGCATCGGGATCAGAGACGCCACTACGGGGCGGCTCAATGTGCTCGCGGTGATTTCGGTAAAGGTGACGGCGATAAGAGTTCACGACCTTAAACGCATGGCAGCAGCCATCTACGCCACAGAGTATTGTGATGTTAGGCTCGGAGCCATGCATTTCTGCGACATGATTGATGACTCTTATCAACTTCGGTGCGAAAAACGTGCACAGCGGGCATGGCCAAAACGTCATCTTAACCAGGAGGGCATTGGTACGTACCTTTGCAATAAAACAAGAGCATGGGAACGGGAGCAACGGAAATACTTGCTCGCCCTCGCCCCCCCCCTTTCAAAATAAAAAAAGAAAAACGGACAGGACGTTGACAGTTGGGTGGATGCTGCATGCTCGTTAAACCAGTGCCGGTCTTGCACTACGTGATAACTCCCCCTCATACTCACTCGCGGAGAGCGAGGTCAGGCGTTAGAGGCAGGACATTGATTGGTCCGGCGAGCACACAGCTTCCACCGCACTACAGCCACTGTAACCGCACTGTGAGCTTAGGGGCGAACAATTACAGTGTTGCTCGGATTTGATGGTTGTTATCGCCTAATTATCCTTAAAGTGATCCTCAACAATATGCCGAATCCGCAAAAAAAAAAAAGAAAGAAGAAAGAAAAGAAATTTAATACCCCCAAGTTATTCCAGTGTGAGCGGTGGGTGAACGGAAATATTTGCCTAATTTAGCGAACCTTTTTCCACCGCCGGAGCTCCTTGCTCCCGCTAGGGCTCCCTCCCCATTTTCCCTATCACGCCCAATCTCTTTGTCAGCAGGCTCGTTACGTTAGGGTTGTCTTGTGGTGTCGTGTTGTCAGCACCGTTGTACCGATCCGTTGACTCATACCGACCCCCTTCGTGCTTACCCAAACAACTGTGTCTGGTAAGCTTGCTTCTTATTTTTTGCGGATCGGTGTCGGCCCTTGGCAATGTGGGTACTCATCTTTATTTGACGCACTTTTGGGACAGCCGCGTTAACACGTGCGTCCGTATCAAGTTCATTGTGCTGTCCATGCACTCGTTTTTGGTCGCCACAGAGCTTTCGAAACAACTTATTTGCGCTCATAGAAAGGGATCCCACGAAAAAGGTAATAAAGCAGTCGATGCACTTGCAAAATCCTGAACAAGTTTGCGGCAAGCGATAGGCTTGCCGCTTTCTTGCCGGCTACACAGTCGGTTGAATGGTCATTACCGAAGCCACTCTTCGCCGAACGGCCAAATCAAAAGCTTTGCATTTCATTGCGTCGGGAAGGACCGCAAACGCCGCAGTCACCGCTTGCGGCCCCGACCGCGATCGCCAGCTCACTGCCTCGTGTGACACCGGCCGAAGCTGATAACTTGTCTCCCTCTTTCATTATGCGTTTCCGTCATGTGCTTGATTCCAAAAAGAGATGTCATCCCAAAACATTTTGTATATGTCACGCCTGCACTAACATAAAAGACTACCGTTTTGCATTGAAAGAAAACCTGAGGCTGGGTGGGACAAATAAAATGGAGTAAAGCTATACGCACTACGTCGCGCACCTCGACCGGAAATGGCTATACGCACTACGCGGAGAGCTCATGCCATTTGGGTCACCCTTTTCGGACGGCGCGTGTATCACTGGTGAGCGGGTTAACTTCGCGGCGACAGTTTGCAGCTGCTAATTACAAAACTTGATAGCGGCGTCCAGCCGGCAACCCAAGCCGCACTGTCCCCGATTGCACCTCCAGAAAGAGAGTCCCATACCATTTAGTTCTGTGAGCATCTTTGGAAGGAACAGCGGCAAAAAACTTGGACAACATTTACATGACATCTGCGATTTTTAATATTCCCCCGAAAAGGATTTTCGCTCTTCTCCCTCGGCAGGCGTCGCACCAGCGACCGTTCATGCAGTAGTCCGATGCGGTACCCCTCCGCCACAGGCGGAGGGACACCGCAGCATCCGTAAATCATGTGTTGTCTTTAATGCATCAGCGCTTGGGCTTTCGCCTTCAAGTCGTCTTGGGGATAACATAAGAGACCCTGTGTTTTTGTTTTTTTTATTTGTCCCAGTCTCAGATTTTCTTTCAATGATGTTCCCTAAACAGCTCGCCTACGTACTTGCCCTCCTTGCAACCGTTTTGCAGCAGCTATTTTGGGCGTCCTGACTTGAAATTTTCCGTCCAGGAAAAAAGTAGAAATTCACCACTGAACATGCGTGACTGTGAATTTTTTATTTTATTTATTTTTAAAACTGCTATGGCCCATTTAATGTTGAGCTACAAATCTCTTAATTGTGGGCTGAGTGGTACTTGCCCATTTCAGAAGCAACATGAAAAAGTTTGTTATGCGTGCTATGCTGCTGTAAACTTATCGAAAATATACAGCTGGGGGTGGATTTGTTTGCTAAATCATTAGAGAAAATACTTGCCTCGGTTAAAAGTTACAAATTAAGAGTAATTTTTCTACAGACCTGGATGTGAATAACACTTTAATGGTACAATGTTTTTTATACAAAATAGTACCATTAAACCATATTGGAACAATTTTTCTATAACAATATTGTACCAGTATGGTTTAATTTAGTTTGGCGAGCTGACACGTTAACTCGTTGAACTACGTTTGGCAAACTCGGCTCGTCACAATTCGTTAAGGGGTTTAAGGGCAACTCCACTTAATTTTTGGCAATAAATGTATTAATAAACAAGTCTTTGCCAAGAAAGTCGTAAACATAGATAAAAGGTTTGAACAGCAGTAGAGTACACAGTGTTTTGGGAAGAGACTTCCCTTCTGGAAGTCCAGGTAAAAAACATTGCAGACCTCTTTAGTATCATTGAAGAAGAGCACACGTCAAATATTATGATCCAGTTCCGTCTCAATCTCTATGAAATGGGCCCGCAAACTTTTATAGGAGACATTTCGCCGAAATCTGCTAACTCTAGCAGGCAACAGAGGTGCAGTTAACAACGCAGTCAGTACTGCGGTGTTGGCGCAGCCAACTCTGAGCCGCTACGTCAAACGTTCCTATGTTTTTGTATGTTTTTATTTCTCCGGGCAAAGCCGGTTGATCACATAAGCAGTGTCTCCTCCCGGTGTTGGCTCAGCGATTTCCACGTGATCAGCACGAACACGGATGCTCCCAAGGGTTCCGTGTCGTCTGCTTCATGTCTGTACGATATTGGTGTTTTGTTTGTGCTGCGTGCACATACTCTGCAGCTTATTATGTGCTATTTAGTAGACAACCATCTACTAATGTTTACGAGATATTATTTTGAGAAAACTTGACTTTGTGTTTGCAATTAAGCGTTGTCTAAGGCCACAGTGACAGACATTGTGGGACGCTAAGCAGACGACATTCACGCTCGGCAGTCCGCGCCGTCCGTCCATTCTTGCCTGGAGTATCACGTGATCATTGGTACCCTGTGATTTTGGTGGCATGGTCATGCTTTCGCTGTCTCTGCCAATGTTGCCCATCGCAGCCGTTGTTTCGGGGTTGGTCTCGGCTCATGTTTAAAGCAAGCTTTCATAAAAAGAATATACCGCATTTCGCGAGTCAAAATATATGGGGCCAGTTATTAGTGCCTATCAGTATAGAATCAATCATGATCCCAAAATTTTTGGAATCAAGTGTAGTTGCCCTTTAAGCTTTTTATACCACTGAGAAAAAAGTTCTTGTGCACTGTTTGAATGAGCAAGTTAAATAAAAAATATGGGAGGAAGAAAATCTGCTTGATTTCATTCCTTGGTTTGTTCCACCAAGTGCATCAGTGGCCACAAGAATGTTTTTTTCTCAGGGCATGAAAATGCTCACTCCATCTCGATACATAAAAAAGCGAATCTTGTTTTGTAACTTTTGATTGAGGCAATTTTTTTCTTTATTATTTTCACAAAACGAATCCACTACCTCACAACATCTTTGTGATAAATTACAGTACCACGGCTTGGAAACACCAAACTGATTTTTGCAATTGAAGTGGGTCACTTCCATTCAGCCTACCCTGCATTGAGAATGTCATATAGAAGTATTACACAATTGCTGTTAAGTCATCCCCATCCAATATTAAGAGTAGAGATGTTGCAGACCTCCCCAGGTTCAAATCCGGAAAGCTTATAAATTTTCTTACCTGGCAGTGGTGCAGTTCTGCAAAGTTTGTAGTTTCGTAATTACATGGAGGTTACAATTCACAAAGTTAAAGCTGCAGTGGTTTCTTGACGTTCAAGTTCACTTTTCTAAGATTTGGCTATCATTCAAATAGTTCAAAAATTTCTAAGATATTGAATTTCTTTGAGAAACAAGTTCAAAATGTTAGAAGATTAAGGATATTCTTGAAATCGAAGTTCGCTAAATTCGAAGTCTTCACATCTCATGGAGTTCTACACTTTCAAATTAAGCTTTTACAGATTCAAGTCCTTGGCTCTGTTTCTACAGCTGTGCAGTCATTCAGTTTAAAGCTGGCATTAGCCATAGGGCCATAGCTGCCACTACCACTAGTTTCCAAGTGTGCTTGCAGCATAGCTTTCCTTGTGGAGTCTGTCTTTTATAGTTCTACTGAGGCAATTATCATGATCATAGTATGAATAAGCAGTCGCTTATTTTTCTCAAAAGGTGAGGTAGATACTGATTGAGGCTTGTTTTTGGAGGCTAAATCTAGTACTGTTCAGCTCATCTTCAAATCCATTTGTGTTTCACAGGAATGTTCCTTGTAAATAAAATAAATATTGAAGCACATTTACTTCCAGCCTGTTGATCAAATGGACATCACGTGCCTGGTAAGGCTCGGTCAATCAAGCAAAACGATCGCAGTCGGAGGCTCCTACCGGCTTGAAGATGTCCTCATCGCATTGAGGACCTCTCCGCACTTCAGCCACCTTGAGCCAGAGAGCTTGCTGATCCAAGTAAGCTTTTACTGTACAATATACCTTTTTTTATTTATCCAAGTACCAAGGAGCCTGCTGAGACCATAAGTATTGTGTGTGCGTGATGACACAATTTAAAGCTTCCATCGCCATCATAACTGCTCCTGTGAGCGAGCCCATGAAATTGGATGCCTGCCAAAGTTAGATATGGAGGAAGCAGAAAGCCCTCATCGTGCCATAGCATACATGTGAGACCTCTGTTCCGTGCATGCTCTTTGGTGCTTGGGTACTTTTGCTACTCAAGAACAGCAGGAGCAAGCCCCTCCCACAAAGCGCCCCTCTTTCCACATTAGCAGAGCGAAGGCTCGAGAGAAGGAAACCAGCAATCCTGGCGTAGAGAGGTGGTTTCCTCCTCTCCACTCTTCTGCTATTCTTGAGGTGCAACAAACTATAGCAAGCTTTGTTTTCACTGTGATGTGCCTTTCATTGAGTATCCACACTGAGGAATGAGGTATTGATGTGACAGGTAAAATGCATTGGCATTAGAAGCCCCATTTCGATGAAAGAGCGGCATTGTTGTCGGCCTTGGCATAGGTGTGCGCACCCTGCAGCCCTCGCCCACCGCCTGTTGTCTTTTGTCCCTTGTTAATTGAGGTTACCAGCACAGTTATTGAAGTGGCAGTCAGATTGTTTAGGCCTTGTAGACGGTCTAGCAATGCTGGCAGGTGCAAGTCCCCATGTGGCTGGCCGCCCTATCCCGTGCTCCGTGTGGTTGGGCCTTAAATGCTCAGGTGTGCCTTTAAGTCTTGCAGAAGGCTGCTACCATGAATGTAAGATCAGAGACTGGGGTAGAATACAGAAAAAAACATGCAGTGAAAACAGGCAACTTTTCAACGCTGTCTATTGGTCTATTGCTATATTGGGCTCACATTTGGAAATTGTGTTCTGTGCAAAAGAACTGTTTTTCAACTAGAGCGAAAATTGTTAGCTTGTGAACATGTGAATGAGTAGCTAGCCTCTCTGCAGCCGCAGAAGGTTGTCAGCTCCAGTGTGCTGTGATTAAACCTGCTATGAAATATGATCTCGTTACTAACATTCTTGCTCTACCTAGGTGTTCGATGACCGCTTTCAAGAATATGTCGACCTGGACGGTATCACTGTTCTACAACAATATTCAAAAATCAAACTTGAAATCCAGCTGGAAGCTGGGGCTACCGAAGCAGCTACTGGGTAATTCCAAACAGATACTTGGTTTTATTTTTTTCTAGAACTAGTTAGATTTCAGTTGCTGTCAGGGGTTTCCCGAGAAATTGAAATTAGCGCGCGCGGTGTCTAAATTTTTAGGGGGGAGAGGGGCATTTGAGAATAGAGGAGTCGTTGCGAGTTAAGGGGGTGCCTTCAGAAAAACCAGGGGGGGGGGTGTAGGAAATCACTGCTGGCTGCTGCCCATTCCAATGGATGACATGATGCACTGGGTCAAGAAGGCGTAATCATTTGTTGACCGTAATTTTTGCGAGTCGCAACTTAACTCATCTGCACATCATTTTGTGCTGCGTTTATATCTAACAAAGACAGTCTCCTGCTTTAAAGTAACTTTATTTATTGAGTTATCACATACATGCAAGAGGAAACATAATTGTAATCCCCAAAAGCCTTTGCTGATTATTTTTTTTCTCACAATAATCTTTTTGAAATTTTATTCATAGTATGGAGCCTGGAACGCATTTCCGTCTGGTGTGTTTACCATGGCCAAAAAGTGGTCCCTTGATTTCCGCTTGATGATGTCACAAAAGTGTGATGCTGTTGCTGGCCACGATCCTGGTGGTGTTAAGCCCAGTTCAAAACACGAAGGATTTTTCTTTCCTTCTACGGAACTAGGATGATTCTTGCGAGATGCCAGGACGTTGCTGTGGGGTTTCTAACAGGAGGAACGCTGGGCAAACGCCGCTGTGACGTCATTGCGTCTCACAGGAATCGTCCTAGTTCCGGCAGTAAAAAAGAAAAAGGAAAAATCATTTTTGGTTTGAACCGGGCCTTACAAAAGCAGGGACATATATGGCAGATGCTTGTTCTGCTGTAGCTTGCTCTGCATCCAGTCATTCGAAAGAAACGTATTCATGCACTGGTTGAGATGCTACGACAGCAGCCCTTGCGTCCTCTCGCCTTCTTTGCCAGCGTTTCGATATCCTACAAACAGGATCGCAACAGGCGACAATATGATATGGCAGCTCCCATGACATAATTTGCTGCAGCTTCGGGGCCACTTTCAATGCATGGGAGGTATTGATGGTGAACACATGAGTCGGATGCACGTTCCAAGCACCATAGTTACAGCCCCAAACCTATTTTGATTCAATTTTCATTTTATCTGTACTTTTTTTGGAGAATGACACAGAGTTCTGCATGTTCCCTTTTGAGTAATAAAGAAGCCGCAGCGCCACACAGCAGACGCTCTCCGGAACACAGCACCTATTTAGTGCTGCAGCATTGCTCTTCCAGGTTGCACTCAAACTCTCTGTCGTCTGCTAGGCGCAAAGCGGACGCTGCCACAGCGGTTTACCGACTCTTAGAAGGAGTTGTAAATAAATAATTGTATATTTAAGCCCAGACTGATAATGTATCCAGTGTTTACTGCTTGCTTCATTATTATACATTTACATACCTGCCAACTATCCCGAATTGTTCGGGAGCCTCCCGAATTTTGAATACATCTCCCGATTGTACAAACGCAACCTCAAATCTCCCAAAAAATGGCTGCCGTGGTTTTTTTTTTTGCTTTATGACGCCCTATTGCCATAACCATCACGCGTGTGTCAGTGCGAGTTACTCGAGAGTAGCTTTAGGTTACTCCGGCGGGTTACCACGTGACAACTCAGAGCAGCAGCGTAAAACGAGGGTAGATTTTCAAACGCCAAGGTACGAAACCTCTACTCCTGAGTAAGTTCGAGTGCATTTTGGAACACGGCTTATATGATCATGGGTGCGCTAGGCTTCAGTTGGCTTTGTCAGGTCGTCAAGTGAGGTGCGGAACGCCAAACTATTCTTTGTGTTTCCCCGAGTTTAGTTGGAACGATAGATGGCGCTTTCAAAAGCCAAGAAGAAGTACTTGCAAGTATTTTTGAGATCATACGCGACTGAGTTTCCGTGCTTTGTCGCTTCGCGGAAAGCTGACGAGTATGGATTCTGTACCATGTGCGCCTGTGATGTGAGCGTTTCGCACGGCAGCAAGCCTGACATCAAGACGCACATCGCTTCACAAAAGCTTCACAACCATGTTCGTGCCGTAGAAGGGCAGGGCACCATCGGCAGTTTACTTCAAAGCAACTGCGAAGACAGTGTGATCCGCGCAGAGTGCCCCTTCACAAGGTTTCTTGTCAAACTAAAAAAAAGGTGTTTTGACCCCTCTATCCCGCGCGGCGGTCTCCCGAATGTTCATGTTGCTAGGTTGGCAGGTATGCATTTATAAACAAGTTGTGAAATTGTTTGAAACGAGGAAAGGCCATCAACAGCCATCTGTCCGATTGAGAAAAGTTTTCCACCTAGATATGTATGCAATCATCGACATTGATTATGCTTAGCGGAATCCTCGTACCGAAAGAGGCACACACAAAAGCCTGTGAAGCAAACATCTGCAAACGCTGTGGTGGCGTCTCGTTTGCACCTAGCAGATGACGAAGACAGAGTATGATATTCCGCCGCATACGGTTGGCACAGTGCTTTGGAGGGCACCTGCTATGTGGCACTGACGGTATGGAACTGCCACGGCTGCTGTGTTATAGCTAACAGAGTCCAAGATACTACATCAGCGAGGTAGTTTTCTATGCACTTTAGAATTCCACAACTCTTCAATGAGCAAAACCATTAAATGAGCCTGGATTGCTCGAATGCAATGTTCCCTTTCAATGAATGAAAGTGCACTTTTGAAAGTTTTATATGATATGGCTTTTATCATTATTGCTTTGTTCCATTGTTCCAGGCAGTCTCAACTGCTGCAGTTTCAGTGTGCAGAGCGTCCTGCACAGGCATTAACAAAGGATGTATCAAGGTATCGTCTCCCTCGAATGCCAGACCATGTTGAGGATGCCCTCAGCAGAGTGAAAGGGCTGGCAGATGTGTCAGAAGACCTAAAGAGGCAAATTGTGAACCACATATACTATGACCTCTGCGCTTACACACTGTGAGTTGGCATTTTATTTTATGGAAGTTGCAGACTTTAGTATGTTTAGCTTGTTCCACCCCTGTTGGCCTGTGGAACAGGGGTTCAATTTTTAAGGATATTATATTACATACTAAAATACGGTGGTGAGCTTGGCCATCTGATATACAAAAGATGGTATGACAAAGAGCGCAGAACTAATCGAAGCACAGAAAGGAACATGAATGGCAAACAAGCACTGTTTGTTGTGCATATTCCTTTCTGAAGCTGCTTAGTTTTGTGTTGTTTTTTAACATGTTTTTTCGGTACTACCGCAAAAATACTGAGGAGCGCCCACTCACAATTTAGAGATGATCATGTAAAACTGGGTGCTAGGCGCTGCTAGGTCTAAGAGGAAAAATGCAGGAGCATATGAGCAGGCGGGCCCTTGCTTGGTTCGACCACTGAATTTTCTATTAACCATATTTTCCGGTGTATAAGTTGCATATTTTTCTCCAAAATTTCCGTCGGTGTGTCTTATGGAACGGTATGACTTGCGTACCAACTATTTTATGAAAACATCTCCCGGCACTGTCCGCCAAGAAGGGCAGAAGGCACGATAGATAATGGAACACGCTGGCGGGCTGCCAGTCTGTTTCATTATCTATCGTGATTTTATCTATCGTGAGAGTACAAAGGCAAATGCGGCCACAGTTGAATTTGCCTTTGTGTTTGCCGCCACCGAAAGCACGGAAAAGCTATACTGCGAAATCGGAAGTCATGTGCTGCTGCGTATGTGGGCCACCGCTTGCAGCGACGCTGAGGTGACTAGGGATGTCGCGAACTTTTTTCGAACCGAAGTTTTGATGATCGAATCGAGCGGTTCGAAAGGTTCGAAAGATTTCGAATTTTCGAACTTTCTATATCGTAAAATTCGACGGAAGTCGAATTTTCGAACTTGTAAAACTAAGAAGTTCTGACGCTTTTCGAACCGTCGAACTTATTACGCTATAAAATTCGATCCTTTTCGAACTTTCGAATTTATTATGCTGCAAATTTCGATGCTTGTCGAACTTTCGAACTTGATAGACCAAAAACTTCGATGATTTTCGAACTTCCGAATTTCTTGCACTAAAAAGTTCGAAGCTTTTCGAACTTTCGAACTTCCTACGCCAAGGAATTCGATAATTTTCGAACTTTCGAACTTATTTATCAAGAGAATTCAAAAAGATTCGAACTTTCGAATCCTGAAAAATCAAAAGTTCGACGAACTTCGAACTTTTAGGATAAAAAGTTCGACGTTCGTCGAACTTCGAAAGACCGGCGGACGGTTTCATTTGAATTTAAGTAGTAAGGTACAATCGTAATTTTTTTTCGCATTTTTACATGCGGTGCTGCGTTCCTTACGAAAGACAATGTCGCTTATTACAATGTTCTGGCAAGGTCAGTTTTAAAGAAATAAATTCTCGAAGGGGCGAGGAAGGACGACGGGTTTTTGACGATTGTCGTTTGTGCCATATTTGAAGCGCGCTAAAGCCGAAGCTATTTACGGTAGATATGTTAAACTTTTTAAGAATAATCTATCTATAGCCTAGGTATGTGTCGTCTTAAGATGTGATTATTGTTATTCGATATGAGTTTCGAAGAAATGTCCAAACATGTATCTACGGGCAATTATGTCCTAAACGTGGTGTTTTTTTTTCATCTAAGTTGTTTGAGGTATCGCATTTAAATTAACACCACGGACAGTACATATAATTGCCATCTGCAGAATACAAAATAATGTGAAATGAGGAATAAATTAACTCATGGGGGAAGATTTCTAATATTAATCAAATTCAACACGTCATTATTATTTTTTTTTTTGCGTTACGTTTTTGGGAAGTGTTTCTTCTAACCTGTAGACATTTTGGTAGGAGAAACTTGTTTCGAAGTTCTGAGCTTCTGAATATGCAAGAATACAACACTTCCGGCGGGATCTTCATAGTTTCTTTTTTTTCTCTCCAGCTTTTTATCCCCGCATTCATTGTTATGTTTATTTTTCTTTTACCAATGGCACAGTTATTTAGGTCGAAAAGACGTAGCTTTGAACTTCGTCACCTCTAAGCATTTGACAAGTAGTGCCTTCTGACAACGAGTTTCCGAAAATGACGATTCTACACGATCTTTTGTGCAGTGAGGAGCGACACTAGCTATACATATACATAAATAATTTCAGATTAAAATAAGCTCGACCACGCCCTCTTTCCCCGTATTGTTTTCTTTAACAGTCCGAAATATCTGGAAGGGGGAAGGGGGGCTAGAGCACCTCCCCCCTCCCCCGTTTTTCCTCTTCCGCCGCCACTTGTATGGTAGAACGCTCCTCGACCTCGAGTTGTGTCGGCTTCTGTGCTTTTTGCGGGGCGTTTCCTCCGTCCCGGAAAATAAACCTCCAGGACAATTACAAACTAAACTTACTATATGCCAGCGTCACTCGAGCGGCGTTCGATCGGATTACTACCAGCGTGCAAGGGGTGGGGAGGTACTTTGCCAGGTCGCTTCAAGGTTTTTTTAGCCTCAACCTCCTGCCCGCCCCTGGCCGTTTCGAACTGGACGAGTATCGTAAAACAGTACGTTCGTGTGATCACTACTGCGCTATGCACGTTAAAGACCCCAAGACCCCCCCCCCGGGCTGGCGGTCAAAATTACTGATCTATGGTGACACGTCACTCTGCACTGGCAAATATTCGAGCACATAAAAAAAGATTCAAAATCGTCGAAGTTCTTCTTTTTCAATATTAGCTTTAAAGGAGAATCGAAACCTTCGAACTTTTCGAACTTTATGTAGAAAAAAATTCGAAATCTTCGAAGTTTTCGAACTTTATGTCTATAAAAATTCGAAGCGTTCGAATTTTTCGACTTTTATATCCAAAGAATTTCGATATCTTCGAATTTTGCGAACTTCAGATCCCAAGAAATTTAAATTTTTCGAATATCTCGAATTTTTAAGTTAGGAAAGTTTGAAATCTTCGAATTTATCGAACCTCAAGTAAAACATATTCGAAATATTCGAACCCGAAATTTTAGAAACCATGAAAGCTTCGAACTTTTCGAATTCGAAACTCCACTGTGATCGAAAGTTGCGAATTTTTCGATTTCGAACCTCGGTCGGTACGAAAGTATCGAATTTTTTCGAATGCGAACCTCAGTTCGCTTCGAAAATATCGAACCTTTCGAAATCGAACCTAGGGTGGTTCGCGACATCCCTAGAGGTGACTCTCACACATGCCGAATGCGCATCGCTGTCAACTACAGTGGCCTGCGATACACAAATTGCAGGCTGCTGTCATCACCGATACAGCTCAAACAAGTGCGTCTTGTGGAACAGTGCGACTCATATACAATCATTTCCGTGAAAACGTCTCAAAATAGGGGAGTGCGACTTATGGTCCAGAAAATATGGTATACAGTTCAGCCGACCAAGCTCACTTCACTACTAAACTTTGTTTCACCTTATGTGTGAGTGAAGCCAAAGCTACTAGCACAAGCTCAGTGGTTTTTGCATTCCTGTCTGCATGTGCGCTCGAGCGAAGCAAGAATGTGCAGACCGTTCGGATCGCCCTTCTAGTTTTTATTTCGCTTGACATAGGTGAAACGAAGTATAAACCTATCAGCATTCAAAGCACTCGAAAAGAACGGCCAAGGGTTGCTCTTTTTGCAGATGTACTCGGAAAACACGAACACGAGAAGAACCAAGAGCTTCGAGACAGCGGCCATGTTGGCCTTAGCGGAACCGGGATGTCCGACTGTTGCCTCAATCCAGCTCTTTTACTGCATAGAACATGGTATTGAGGCTACAAGTCAAAAGCAAAACAGCCATGTTGGTGGCAATTAAGCTTGCGGCGGCTCAGTGACTTGCGAGTGTAGACATAGGAAACCATGCAAATTGTGCCCTAAAAATCTAGCGACGGGCTATACGGCAGCCGAAATTTTTTCACTGTTATACATTAAACCTATGGTGTGACTGACGGTCCCACAAAAACGTCCATTAACCCTATGGGGTGTGTGACGGTCCCAGAAAAACGTCCAAGTAGTAGGGTCCTCAATTTTGGTGTTCAAAAAATCTGCAGGTGGCCATATATTTATACTTCTTTTTTGTCAACTTTTGCCACCTTGGCCATTGGCCTCCATTTTTTGTGCTACTTCTTGTAAGCTCGATTCTTTGGTTTCACTAAATCCCGTGCTGTGGCTTGCGCCGGTCGCGGAGATAGCCGGTAGCAGTTACCTCTGTGATCACGGCAAGGATGTCACAACGTGTGGGTGCTTGTGTGTTCCTTGAACTTTTTTATCTTTACTCAAAATAGGGGGATGGGCATTCAATGTCTCCTTTGTTTATTTTTGAATCGTTGCAAAAATATGAGGTTGGCGCTTTCTGCGATATGGGCACATGCTTGGTATTTTACTGTAGTATGCCATTTTTGTTTTACAAATGGAAATAACATACTTTCACACTTTCATGCAGGTATCCTGGACCCCTCTACGCTTCTGCCGCAGAGCAGCTTGTGGCCAAGTACCCTAAGCTAAGGGATGGTTCTTCTTTAAAATATGTGAGTGTGCGTTACTTAGGTGTAATTGAAAATTGGAATCATGGGCACTTGTACCGCTTTGTTCCAGGAGGTCTGGCGAGCACACCTCCGTGTGAAGGCAAAGAATGGGAGGCGTGCAATGGAAAGCACTGTGCCAGGTGTCGGTGCAGCACGGGAGAAGCACCACAAGGCCAGTGAAGCGAGGCAGCAGAGCGCTGACGCCAGGCCCGCAGTGGCAGTGCAGCACATCGCCAGACATGTAAGGCACCAGAACGTCCGAGTCTGCACTTTATTCTTTTGTTCCTCCGGTGCTTAGTAGAATCATATAGTGTTTGCTATGCTTTTCCTGCAGCTCTTGGGAAGTATCAGTTTGGTCACTCCTGTTCTAGATATTAAGCTTCAGATTTACTCTTTCGAGGTTTTGCTCTTTCATGCTTAATAAATGAACCTGATGAGTGATTTTTTTTTTATTTGTAACTTATCGTCTTGCTATTCTTTTGAGACAAACAAGCACCCAATATTTCGTTTTGCCTGATTTCGGTAGGTGCTTTGATATGTTAAAGTAGTTGCACCCTTCTGGACCATCCTAGCATGCATAATTGAATTTCGTAATTGTTTTCACGTTTGTTAAAACCACTTGGCTGACATAGTGCAGGTAGCAAAAGGCACTGAACGTACTGTTAAGTAAAATTTATTGTGAGTGTATCATATTAGTACTGAAGTAGGAAACGCTACTGATTAATGCTTGCAACACCTTTCCAGCTCAGCGGTGTTACCTACTGGGGTGACGCCGAAGACCAGGATTCTGTTGCCGGCCATCTGGCCTTCGTGGCCAAGGAGGTGCGGAAAGGAAACCCGGACTGGCAGAAAATTGCATTGTCGATGGAGAGGACGTTCGACGACCGCAGGCACTGGATGCTGTCTGCGCAGCCACTTGTGGCCGACATCGTGGCCAAGTATCCGGCTCTTGGATATCCCCAAGCTGTAAGCTTTTATTACCATTTTTCATTTTTAAGATCTCTATGCCTAACGTCACCTTTTTGTGCTAATTTGGCAGGGCTAGCTTAGTTTCCAGAACACTGAGAAAAAGTCTGTAAAAATAGAAAAAGAGAGAGGAAAGACAAAAAGACGTCTCCACATGCTCTTTGGGCGAGGCCCTCACCCTTTTTTAATTCAAGTGGGAGGAAATGCAGCGCTGCGGAAGCTACGCTAGCCTTGCCAACTTAGCACAGGAAGCTGACGATGAGTATAATTTACATTCATTCAGTTATGCTGCTTTAGGCTAGGTAGGACGTGAAAAAAAAATTCAGATCCGGCATACTTGTTTGAATTGTACAAACTGCATTCTATTGTTGTCGACAGGCTGGCAGTGTTGAGGTCCATCACTATTGTTTTTTTTTTGGTTCTTCCTGAATATCACGTATTCTCCGACTCATGCCTTGTTGAAAGGCATGGGGGGCAAATAAATGTAAAATAAATCAACACAAAAAAAAATGTACGGTATTTCCTGACGAATAAGATGCATCGTTGTTAGGACACACCCCCACTTTTTGCAAGTTTCTTCCTAAGTAAAAATTAGCATATAAGACGCGCCTGTGTATAAGACGCGTCTCTGAGAACACTTATGAAGCGCCAAATTTGTGGGAAATAAATTGCACAACCACGCATTAAGAAACATCCCCCATAATTGCAGGTGAAACATTTTATTACTCGAAGCACATCAGAAAGCAACGTGTTTTCTTTTTTCTTTTCGTTTTCTTGACTTTCTTTTTTGTTTTTTTGTTATGGAACTCTAGTTTTGGGAGGTTGACTTGCATTTATGATGCATCATTTGCATTGAGCTGTCATAATAGTTATAAAAAGACTAATCAGCATTAACAGGAGTTCTTTCAGAGTTTGCCAAAAGGAAAAAAAATATACATATATGACACACTGTTGTATAAGACGCACCGCTGAAAGGTTTGGAAAAAAAGTGTCTTATACATCGGAAAATACGGTAATTGGTTTTGGATTATGCTGCAGTATGCTTCTATATTTTCAAAATTTTTGTACGTGCCAAGCAACTCATTTTTGCTGCACAGTTTTCAGTGTTAAGATCCACTGAAAATCTGTTAGCCAGAGCAGCACCTGTATATCAGAGACTTTCATGCTTCAGATAAGGGTTCAAGAATATGTTGTAGCCTCCTTCACATGTTCTATCATTTTATGTTGTTTTTTTACAAGGAAGGTGTGATGTGGTCTGGTCCATGTGTACTATCGCGGATACTATGTGCCGAAACGCCAAGACGCGTGGCGCACGGTGCTACCAGCACCACTTGTCGTATCACTCCACAAACACTGGTGCATGCTGGGCCGAGAGAAATTCTCTCCTGCACTCGTTGCGCCTTTCAGCACTTCCGGGCCGTCTGCCAGCGAAAACAATTGTCAACGGAACCGCCGTAACGATCAATACGCACGTGCATTTCATGGCAGCGGCGGATTGCAAAATCCGTTGTCACGCACCTACTTTTCTTTTTTCAATGCCGATTCCTTCCTTACTTGCGTGATTGCTCTGCATGAAACAGCACAAACCGACCACAAATTTTATTAAAAGAAGTTCTGCAGTGCCTTCTCCCTTTTATCTTCATATGCGGTGCCTCGACTTATCATGCAATAATCAGGTCGCAATTAAGTGGCTCAGACGGAGGTGTCGGTTTGTATTTGTGGGAATGACAAGTGTGACCTTGGAGCCTCCGTAGCCAGTGCAAGGTTGGCCGGTGCCACACCCTCCGTCTCGCTAGCAGACGGCTGGAAGCACACAGCTGCTCAACGATTGCAGGAGGGGATTTGCCTCGGCGTCGGAGTGTGTCGGTGTTTGCGAAGCAATGCGGCAGGTGGTGCTAATAGATCCGTGTGCCGTGCGTCCTTTCAGCTTGTAGTGTCCACGATAGTACTATATGTTGGAGAGGGAAAGCAACCCTAAGAAACTGCCATGGAAACATACAAAGTCTCAGCATTGTATTTTTTCCTGAAATTTTGCAAATAATTATTTATGATGATAAAAAGTAGCAAGGGCTGGTTGGCAAAGTCAAGGAGGATATGCTCTGTGGAGCATCAGAATAGCAGCTTGTGCTATCTGTCCTATTTTGCACCGTAGATACTTTGGGAAGCGCTCACCCTGCAGAACTCGGGGATTCTTAGTTCAATGCTCACCCTGGTCTGTTTCATTTTGGATGAGCATCATACCAGCAGGTGCTCAAGTGAAGACGTCTTCTTGGTGCATATCGGAGACCTTAGGTTAGCAGCCATACCGCGCTGACCAAGTCGCTCATTTACAGTGGAAATATACATGTGCTCCTTGAGACAGACAAACCATGCACATTCTCTAAAAAACTATGTGAAAAATATTGTACAGGAAGGTTTAGACGTTGGGCCGAGACCGAAATAAATCGCAAAAAATCGGATGTACAAGCTACGACCCTGTAATTTACCAGACCAGTTCGGCTACATGATGGATTTAATTAATGAAAATATCAAAGAAAAGACTTGTCCCAGTTAAAAGTTAAACATAAAAACAAGAAAAGTTTATGGGGTCTGTTCAGATAGAATCACACACATCCGGTTGACATTTTTGTTTTTCTTGATATTTTATATGTTACTCCCAATGTGTGGGAAGTAACTAGCCAATTAGTGTGAAGTGCGAAGCGCTAATAGCCCAGAGAGTTTGCGTGGCGCCCCCTTACGGCGAACCGGGGTAGGCGTCACTGGCGAGGAGAGAATTTTTCCCCGACTCGCCCCGCTCACCCTAATGGAGGCTGTGGAGAGCGACGCCAGCTGTCGGCGCGCTCGTTTCTATTCAATTTTGTTTTCCGTGTTTTTCGTAGGAGGTGTAAATTTTTAAATATGTGGCTTTATTGAGGTATGGCCTGTAGCTGCAGGCGAAACTTCAACCAGCATTTTAAAAGCATGGTTGACAGGGCGGGCAACGCTTGTGAATCACAGCTGATATATGAAAATAAAGAAATATGGCCACAATTGCAGGAGCATCACTATAGATTTACATCTCACACAATAAGACTGCCGCTGATGGTGTTAATGAGATTGGCAGGTTATGTAATACTATTTTTTTGTATCTCTGTTTTTAAGCAAGATCGCCTGAAGCACGAAAGCTGCATGCTCGCTCCGAGCAACTGTGCTAAATACAGTCTGGGCCATGGGAGAAAATCACAAGTAAGGCAGCCCATAGGGTGCAGGGGCAAAGTAAAAAACACAAGGACCCTTAAGCCCCTAAAATTGAGATTTTACTTAAATCAAAGGAATTGTCCCTGAAAGCTAAAATACAAGAAGTTTTTTCGCCGCAGTACTCACCCGTTCACAGGTTCCACATTTTCTGCTACTAGTGCTGCATCTACCACTGGACAGACGTTGGAATGCTTGCTTTTACTCCTGTTTTTCTCTGTTGTCAGAGAGCCCAGCTGTTGGGAATTTGGAGGCTGAGGAGGCTTTGGGGAACCTGCGAGCAGTGTCTCTTTTACTTGGGAAATAAATGACCAATTCAAACTGAACGGTGTATTTTTCCGAATACTCAAGGCTGGAATAAAGAATGTCAGGGAAAAAGTATAAAGATTACAAATCACGGTACAATTGCTGTACATATTTTGGGCAGTTCAATACATATCACTTGCCAGGCAACTGGGGGCAATTTGGCCTTTTGCTGCTACTATACAAACTAATTTCGCAGTAATTATCCATCTTCTAAGAGTATATGCCTGCATATGTGTATCAATACTACACACATATTTCACGAGAAGAAGCTAGATTTATGCAAGACAGCCCTGTTCCACGAGCACTTCAAAGATCATCAGACGCAGGGCCTTTAAAACATCTGCGAACCAGCGCATGCAGAGTGGCAGCGCAGAGTCAGGGTCGCGAGCTAGTTTGCCGACGCCACCCAAGGGCCCAGGATACACATGCCACTTCAAATGCCTTGGAAGCGGGATGTAATATCGTCCTAATTCATGAACATGCAAGGAACAGGAATTCCAGCGTCTGAAACACTTGCGGCGCCGCTTCGCGAGCTCGCAAAATTGCCATCTGCCGTGTTGGGACGGGAAGGTTCATCGGCGTGAATCGCCTCCGCCGATAGCTTTCGGGATTCGTAACCCAATTTTCAAAGGCAAAAGGGACAAGCAGGCTTATACAATGTACGGAAGAAGTCTGTATCGGCCTAACTCAACCTCTTGTACACCGGGTAAACGAGGCCCAGCTCCTCGAAGAGCTTGCGGCACACAACGCCAAACCAGGAAACCGGTGCTGGGGAAGCGAGCCGATGCGAGATCGCGGAGCGGAGTCCTCCTCTTGACGTCACGGAGACACCTCACCCAATCAGGGCGCGGCGACCGCTGGCGACGCTTGTGCTCGTAGCTCTCGGGGCTAGTGGTTTTGACGGTGGCAAAATAATGTAATATGTTTTTTTATAAAAAAACACGCCGATATGGTGTGGAATGCTTTGCCTTAATTTTTTTTAAATCAGAGATGTTTTTTTATTTTTTAATTGCACGTTGGAGTTACGGGACTTTTCACTTTTGAACACGTTTGAAGCGCTGTAACTATTGTTAATTGTAACTTATGTCAAGAAGTTATATTTAGGTGATAAACCCTTTTGGGAACAAGACATACAAAAACTTTCAATATTATATCTTATTTAAGACACGACGGGATAAAAAATCGCAAAGATGCGGCAAAAATGTCGAAGTAGCCAAGTTTGTGCATTTTTTGACGCGTGATATGTATTTCACAATTTTATAAACATTTGTGAATATAGTCACTAAAGGTACTATTTATATAAAATATTGAGTTTTCTATTATTTGTACGTTGTCTATACACCAACTCGAGTTTACAAACAAACAAACACGCCTCTATCAGCGCGTGTGGCGCCGCACGTGCACGTTGGGGTGACAGAAAGCGCGCCATCTCGCATCAACAACACATTGCGATGCCTTGTTGACAACGCCCGTTTCAGTTCGCGTTTTTCTTTTCATGGTATTATTAATGCCAGAGCTTCTCTGCCGAAATGTTGGACTATTCTAGTGGCGTGAGTGAGGTGGAAAAAGTTAATTACAGTGCAAAGCTCCGCATAAACAGAGTCGAGAATGGCGACCCGCGTACTGCGTATGACGTCGCAGGATGGGCTTTCAGTCAGTGTTGACCGCCAGTTACGATGCAAACATCACGCAGTATCTGCTCTTTACACCAAGCCGGTTTACCCCAGAAACCATCGCAGCCTACAAGTCCTTCGAGTGCGAGGTAGGAGCACGACGAAGTGAGGCACTTGGGCGGCGGCGTTGCCCGCTCGTACGTATTGACAAGGCCTAGCATCGTCGTTGCTCGAATGCGAAAACGCCCGGAACGTAATCCAGATGGTCCGGGTCACTTCACGCTGCTCTGGAGTTTACAATATAATAACAAATAGAATTTTTACGGTAAGTCTCCGTGAACGCACCCGTAATAAAATGCTTCCCGCACAAGTGATCATGGTCAGACGGCATCCGTCGTCTGCTACTCCTGCCCCTCAACGATATCCAGCTTCTCCGGCAGATCGGCCGGGCAACAAAGACGTGAAAACCTGTATTGGAACCTTTCCTTGATCTTGACGCGCAGCCCCGAGCTACACAGCTCTGAAGCGTTTTGGTGTGCAGGCAAATCAACTGGAGAAACTACCAAAACGCCATAGCGATGCGCGGCACGCCTGTTTTCTTCCACCCACAGTTTTTTACCTGAAGTGCTCCCGAACCGCCACCACCGCGGCGTGACATAACAGACATGATTTGGTGTATTACGTGCCGTCAAACTTGACAAAAATGACAAAACTCCAAAACTGGATTGCCACCTTCATGTAGTCTTAATTTTGTTTTCTCACAAAATATATTTTTTTCTTTCAAAAGCTTTTGTGGTTTTGTCACACATAAAAGGAGTAACATAAAAATATGAAGAAAAAAAATGTTGACTGGACACGCGTGCGTGATCTTATCTGAACAGCCCCTCTGGACCGACATGAGGTTAAGCCTTTTCCTCTCAAAGCTGGAAAACTTTTTTGTGGGTCACTGGGACGTTTGATAGAAAAAAACGGGGAACGATAGCAAGGTAAAAAGTTTTGTTTTTCCTTCCACTTTTTTATATCAATGGCCCACGACAACACCTTCTTGATTAGATTGAAATACATAGGAATTTTATTGTTTTCCTTTGTAACTTTTGACTGGGGCAAGTATTGTGCTTGGTATTTTAATTAATTGCATCCACCACCTAGCCATACTTACCTAGTAAATTACAGTGCTCATAGCTCGCAAATTCAAATTTTTTTGCGGTTCATTTAGGTCTCGTCTTGACATCTAGACCACACTGTAGATACACAGCTGAAGAGGAGCTTTCTGGTAGCCTCAGGGCAGCGGTTGACGTTTTGCTGAGTCTTATTTAAG
This sequence comes from Ixodes ricinus, assembly GCA_037355805.1. Lineage (NCBI taxonomy): Eukaryota > Metazoa > Arthropoda > Arachnida > Ixodida > Ixodidae > Ixodes > Ixodes ricinus. The sequence continues at coordinate 6,133 of JAZHYW010029208.1, read as the reverse complement.
CCAAATCTTGCATCTGCTCCAGAAGTTGACTGTAACAGGCCGAGAATAGCAGAGAGATCTCTCCTTCTTGCTCCACGTTAGCGAAGCGTACACTGGAGAGGAGGAAACCACCAATCACGGTGAAGAGATGTGGTTTCCTCCTCTACATTGTTCTGCTATTTTTAACTTGTAACAGACTATAGCATTTTCATTGAGCCTCTGTGCATTGTTTTGCAGTATTTCTAAGTGCCTGCAGTTAATGTGGGCTTTACCAATTAAATGTTCCTCTCTATCATTTTCCAATATTGGCACAAATTCGTCAAGAGTTCCACCTCCTAACGAAACACCATCTAGACGCTGAGCTGGAGGCAGCCATAAAAAATGTGGCAAGAGGGTTGTGACTTTGGCACAGAGGAAATGGCGACTCAAAGCCTCCGTGGATGAACTCCACAAGCGCCTGAATGTACTGCCGGAGTTGGAGAAGGATGGTAAGCTGCTCTCGAGTTTTTACCTTTTGTTCAGCTTGGCTGCAGTGCTTGAAGCATGTTCCTAGCACACATGCTGTTAAAACCCGACCTGCAGAATATTTTTCAGCCAGGATGAAAATTCTTTGTACTACACTTTGCCTCTCACCATCTCCCCCAGGTGCGGTTTGCTCATCTTGCGGTCGCAGCTGCGGCCAAAAGGGATTTTTATGTCACGTGACCAGCTCCATGGGGACAAGAAGTACCTAGCATCCCTGCCTAATGGCGGAGAAATCTGTGTCGCTTCGAGTACAAAAGTCTTAATTTCGCACGCAGAAGCTGACCGCAGAGGCTTTAAACTGAAGTCCAATTAACTGCCTTATCATACTTTAGGAACGGCAGGTAACGTTATGGCCAGGAAGGTACATATGAGCAAAAATAAAGGAAAAATCACGCGAGATAAAAGCGGTGCAGTATAGTTACATAACCTACGCCAGCGTCGGCGAGACTCACCTTTTGCTGTAGTCGAGAGGGAGCGCCGGGACTTGTCATCGCGGCGTGAAACTTCCAAGTTCAAATCGCGCCAAAAACTTTTTTATACATATATTTTGCGCGTATGTTTTATTTTTTAACTGTGATCCTTTTTACAAATCGTCCAAATCATCCACTTGCACGGTGTTTACTATTTGTCCCACCTGTTGAATCGTCACTCCGGAAAAAAAAAAAAAACATCAAGCCAAGTTAACGTGCCAATACAATCGTTTCGTAATGTTCATTAAAAGGAAACCAAGATTACAGCATCGGTATGACTTTAACACAAACGGGGCCGAAAAAAGCTTTCTTCCCCCAGCAACTACATGCACTTTTATGTGTTTTCAAATATACAACGCTCTTGCTACGACTCTTTTCAATAACAGGAGGCACCTAATTCATACTTATACACACTGTAATTGTGTCAATTAAGAAAAGAAAGAAAAAAAAACTTCCACAAAATAAGCACCAAAAAAAAAACGTTTCCAGCAAGGTTTGAATTTGGAACTTTCACATTGCGACGACAAGTACTGGCGCTCTTACCTCTCGACTAATGCAAAAGGCTTAGGTCTCCAGCGCTAGCGGCGGAGATATAAATATACTGCCACCGCTTTTATCTCGTGTGATTTTTCCTTTATTTTGGCCAATATTTACCTTTCCTGGCCATGACTTTACCTGCCGCTCCTAAAGCATAAAGGGGCGGTTAATTGGACTCCAGTTAAAAGCATCGGCAGTCAGTTTCTGCAAGTGAAATTAGACTTTTGTACTCGAAGCGGCACGGATTTCTCTGCCATTAGGCAGGGACGCTAGGTACTTCCTTGTCCCCATGGAGCTGGTCACGCGACATAACAGTCCCTCTTGGTTGCAGCCGCGGCTGCAAGATGAGCAAACCGCCCCTGGGGTGGCTGAGGGTGGAGTCCCCTTTTTAACGACGCCTTTTTTAGTTCATTAGCTAAACTAATTACCTTATTTCAACTTTTTTCTAGCGGCTGCCGTGGCCAATAGCACTGCCCCAGGGCTCAAATTACCCTATCTCACGTTCCTCTTTCTTGAAAATTTGGTGCAGCTAAAAAGGAAAACCCTGTATATGTCTGAGGGAGCAATAGGACAGGCATTTGTGAATAGGGCAACTGGGAAACACAAACCGAGAGCGTATCAACGGGTTGCAGAAGCAACGGCATAGCAACCTAACATCTGTTTGTCACTCTTAGTGTCGCTGATCACCTGCAGAGCAAACTATTGGCCTCGACATCAACCTAAAGGTGGCGCTACTGTCGCGCTATCATCATCATCAAAGCGGGATGGAACCATGGCCGCCCTATAGACCTTTTCTGTGTACTCTCGTCCCCAGCCACCTAGTACCGTAATATCCCGAGAGATGGCCCCACCCCCGAAAGATAACCCACCCCTATTTTTAGCTTGATTTGCTATTTTCTTTTAATCACCGAAAGATAGCCCACCTAGTAATCTTAGTGTTCGGATCAATGATGACCTTGGCAAATGCGGCTAAGTAGCTATGGCAGGATATAGGCGTACATTGCTTACTGGAAATTGTGCAGTCATCTCTGCTTCACTGTCCCTCGCCACGATAACAAGTTTGGCAGGAAAACATGATCTAATAAATAGTGCTTTTTCAACTTTTCTGGATGTGCCCCGAAAGTTAGCCCACTCCTTATTTTCACCCGATATTCTCTCAATTTTAGGAGGGCTATCCCTCGGGATATTACGGTAGGCGTATCCGGTATGGGCGACAAAAAAATACTAGCACGTTTCAACCTGTAACTAGTAAAAAATAAGGGGGCGGCAAAACGATAATGTGTGACGGTTACGCTTATATCCTAAGTGTCTTCTACTGGCGTGGCGACGGCAAAACAATGTTTTCGCCCATACTGGAAGTGACGACAATTCAAGATGGCGGCGCTTTTGAAGAAATGGTCTATAGGCTCTCCACGTTTGCGTGCAAGGCGGTGTAGATTCTTGCGTTCATTTTGTTGCACAGTATTGGTGGGAAAACAATTTTAGCGGAAAATGGTGCGGTACTGTTCGGTGCTTCAGTGAAGATCGGGTTGTGTTACCCGCGTACGGCCTAAATTTAAATTATCGCTTGTGTGCATGCGTCGTCTGCTCTAGGCAGAAGTTGGGAAGCATGGATCACCACGACAGATGCCTGTCTCGTGGGAACTGCACTGTTATATATTTGTTTCTTTTTAAATAGATGTATCGGTTCATTAGCGTGGGAATTCAACAAAACAATGAACTCCAATCCGGATAACATAATACTGGTATTGTAGGCTGTGAAATCGCAGGTTCTGTGTATTTTCTTGTAACTTTTAGCTTTTGCAGTAATATAAATATTTAGCATGAAGAAAAGTAAGTGCTGTGTTGGAACTTACCGTTCTATTGAGTTCTGCTGCAGCCAGTGCAAAATCGTAACTAGAAGAATTCCTCTTCTAGTTACAATCTGCAAACTGTTCTTTGGCAGGACAACTAAAATAAGTGAAACAAACTATTCTAATATATCTGTTGCGAGTGGAACAAACGAGTGTAACCGCGCAACGCAGTAGCATGCGTGTTATTAGATGCTTTTCTCGGTATTGTGGCTTCACCCGCTTCAATTTTCTCAATTATTTCTCAATTATAATGAAGTTTTCAATTCATTATAAATTTCTGGCTAAATAATATTCTATTCAAACATAGTAGACTCTGCAACTCCAACGAACGACCCGCACCACGATACAAACAGCATCGACCGCAGCGACACTATTTTACTGATGAGGGCCTAGCGGCTCTCACGAGACTTTGACGTCACCCTCCGGCCTCACCTAACGCATATTGGGACTGCGCAGTTCATCGACTAATCTTCAGATTATTTGAGTGATGCTTTAATTGCAATATTTGTTTGCCGTTTAATCGAAATCTTAATTGTGCTAATGAAAGTCAGAAGAAAGATTAAAAAAAATGCCTGTTTTACTATTTCTGACGTGTTTATTTTTTTAGGACAGAGTGCACGGTAAACCACTTCAGCATGCTTGTGATTGTCATCGTGGGAGATTATACTGTTTAAATATTGACTTAAAAATTACTTCACTTTAAAAGGCTTCCCTCATTCACATTTCTGTAGGCGTCACATTGCGAAGTTTAAAATTGGAATGCAATATGCCATTTATGAGACAGTAAAAATAGTATGAAGTTTGGTTTAAAGTATTTTATGTATATATGACTGGAGAATAATCAAAGGATTTATCGATTGATTATTCTATTAAAGGTTGGCGATCAGTCAGGTTAATTTGTTATTGAACCCCCAGCTCCAATCAGTATTCAACGTTTTATGAAAGCTATGGATTGTGCGAGTTAACAAGAATATGTAGGACCAAAGGTTCTACAAACCACATCACTAAGATTATGGAAGCCTCCGGCCTAACATTTATCACTTTGTTGAATTTCCACGCATGTGAAACGATACAACACATGCTTTAGTAAGAAGCAACAACAAAAACATCAAACATTTAATAAGGAGGGTCCAGCTCAGCCGGAAACGGGCTTGCGTCGTCCAGATCCATGCTTCTGAACGTGCACCCGAAGCAGATGACGCGCGGCAGCATGTTTCCGATTTCGGCCGCACGGTGGCGACACGGTTCGATCTTGAGGCAAATAGCAAAACTCGCATTTTCTTTGTCAATATCAACTTCTCTGCCAGCAGTACTAGCTAGGACTATGGCAATCCATAAGTGCTCCCAGTTGCGGTGACAGCGGAGCAAATTAACTTGACGAATTAAAATCACCAGTTGAAGATGTGTTTCAGGCATTGTAACTTGGCAGAACCTGGACTGATATAATGGTGTAATTTATTTTATTGCAGGCTGCTTTGCCACAGGAGTTCTCTTGCTCCTTCCTCGACTTCTGACGGAGGATGCAGGCAGTTACCTGCAAAATCTGGTAAGCATGCTAACTTACATAACCTATAGTAATAGACAAGATGTTAAGGCATTGAGTTTGATTGCCGTTAATGTGTCGAGCAGTTTCTGCTGCCCATACACGAGTCTCTTTATTGGATTCCTAGGCAAAGTTACACGCATCTTCAGTTGGCATGTGGGAACTGCAGCCAGGGTGCCATTAACTTCACAGGTTTATCGTGGACAATGCGTGCCTCAAATTTCAGTTGCATGCCTCAATCTTTAGCTGGGGCATGCCAAATGCTCTTTATTAGTTAGTACTCCCCCCTTCGCAACTTTTACACAAATGAAGACATGCTGGATATTAAAAAAATCGAAAACTAGGTTTGGCATTTTTGTAAATTTATTCGGCATTCATTTATTTGGAAAGAATTTTTTTTTCACGGTGAATATGGGCGTACATGAAATCTTACTGGTTTCTTTTGGCGAACAAGTAGCTTTATTGAACAAAGGACCGTATGGTCTTTGTCTTGCTTTTCTTTTTCCGTGAATGATGAGCAATTACTATTGATTGGGCCCCACACATAATGTCAAGGATATACCGGGTGTTCGACTTTAATGGAAACAGTTCTATAAACAAATAATGAATGCTGTAGGTGTGTTTCTTGTGCTCAGCGGACAGTAGAGGTGACAATAATTGTACCACTCTGTTGGGTAATTAGCTAAAACTTGTTAAATAACTTTTCAGTTATAAGCTTTATGGCCCATGTTGCAATCCCAATTTTGAAAACAGCCGCTGTGCAAGACTAAACCGATTTACAGAACCAAAAGAAAAGCCACTGTCTTTTAGATATAGATATTCTTAGACAAAGTTTGGCCTGTGTTAACAAAGTTTACGAAACTGGGTGTAAATGAGGGTGCAGATTTACAGCGCCTGTCAACGAAGACCAATCTTTGTCTGGGAATATCTCCAAGCCGGTTGCATTTTTTTCCAATTCTGTAAATTGCTTTAGCCATGCAATATGGGTCATAAGGCCGATAACTGAAAAGCTAAGTAATTTTAGCTAATTATTTAACAGATTATGTCGACTCTAATGTCTGCCAAGCACAAGAAGCACACATAAAAGACGGTACCCATGTAAATGTGAGCCTCTTTTGTTTATAAAGCTGTTTTCATTAAAATCAAACACCTGATATAGAAATATGACTTGTTAATTTGGGAAATGTGTACATCATGAAAACTGAAGAAAAAAATGGATGTGCATG
>JAZHYW010029206.1:0-11251 GCA_037355805.1 Ixodes ricinus | reverse complement strand
CTTGTGTTTTACGGCATACCCGACGGAAAGCGCAATGAATCCTGGGAGGAATCAAAGAACCATGTGGTACAAATTTGTAATGAAATCATGGAAATCAATCCTACTACGATTCAGAGGGCGCACAGGATCGGTTACTTTAAAGATGGTTTCAAGAGACCAGTTATAGTAAACTTTATGTCTTGGACCGAAAAGGAAGATATTTTACACTCTGGATTTAAATTTAAGAACACCGACTTTAGCGTATCCGAAGATTTCAGTAATTCACTTCGCGAAAAAAGACGTAATCTCTGGAACCACTCTAAACAAATAAGGCAAGATAAGAGCAACAAAGTGCATCTTTCATATGATAAGTTAGTTGTGAACGGCGACGTATTTATCTGGGACACTGAGCGAAAGGAGGCAGTCCCTGTGCGCAGAACGAGAAGCACAAGGCCACAACAATGACGTAGCCCTTTGACCACAAATGTTCAAAGCCCATCAACATCGTCGGATGTTCTTTCTACTGTATTGTTGCTAAACTGCCGTAGCCTTAAAAATAAAGTAGATGATTTCTTTTGCCTTGTAGAATCAATAAAGCCAAGTATTATCATGGGCACTGAGTCATGGCTCGATGAATCCGTGCTGGACAGTGAAGTATTTCCTGGTGGCTTCTCTGTCTACCGTAAAGATCGACACGCACATGGCGGAGGGGTGTTTTTATTAATCGACGCAGGATGGGCAAGCAGCCAGCTCCTTCTACCACACAATAACACAGAGTCTATTTGGTGCCGAGTTCAACTATCAAAAGGAGGCACTCTAGTCTTGGGCACCTATTATCGTCCCCCAACCATAAACGACATAGATGAGCTTAGTCATGTACTATCTTCGATTCCTGATAGCTCTGTTCTTGTGGGAGGCGACTTTAATCTTCCTAACGTCGATTGGACGAGTACATCCTTTTGCACCGATAACTCTAGCTTGTATAAGGGTTTCAACGACCTTATTATCTCGTTTTCTCTTAAACAATTTGTTCTCTCACCAACAAGAAACAATTCAATTTTAGATTTGTTATTGACCAATAACCCAAGCCTTATGTCTAATGTCACTGTAATTCCTGGTGTTAGCGACCACAGTGCCGTTGTCTGTGATTTATCACTGAATCAGACTCATAAGACGGCAATGCCGCCACGAAAGATTATACTGTACGATAGAGGTGACTACGAAAAAATTTCTCATGAACTTTCAGTTTATTTTCCTCACTTTTTAAACTTGAGCGTGGAGTGTGATGCTGAACATTTGTGGGATGTTTTAAAACAAAAGATTAAGCTACTCGTGAACTCTTACATACCATTCAGAATTCATAAGGGAAATAAAAGACATAAACCATGGATTAATTTTCCAATTCGAAAACAAATAAAGCGTAAACGTCGAGCTTTTAAGAAGTATCGTACAAATCAGTCTGATAGTGCTAGGCAAAAACTCGAAGAAATAACCAGAGACCTTAAAAGAAATATACAAGAAAACAAAAGGACCTTTTACGAATCTTTTCAAGATAAACTCAAGAATGATCCCAAAGAGTTCTGGAAGTTCGTGAAAGTAAATAAAAAAGAAGATACCTCTGTTCCTAGTTTGTTGCAAAATGGCAAGTTAGTAGATAGCGACTTGGAAAAAGCAGAATATTTCAATTCATATTTTAAGTCCGTTTTTTCACTTCCTGCACCTAACTATGTCCATCCCTTGTCTGACCCGACCACAGGAGTGGTTATGGCCGAAGTGAATATCGTAGTAGATGGGATTAAGGCTTTATTACAAGACATTGACACGTCAAAAGCGTACGGACCAGACGAAATTTCACCCGTAATTTTTCACAATTGTAGAGAAGACATAGCGGAGTACCTTAAAGTAATTTTTACAAAATCATTAAACACTGGTCTAGTTCCGACCGACTGGAAAAGAGCAAATGTTACTCCAATTTTTAAGTCTGGATCAAAAAATCTAGTTGAAAATTACCGCCCGGTTTCACTTACATGCATTGCTTCCAAGATATTTGAACACATTTTATATAGTTCAATATATAGTTACCTTGACTCTAGTCATTTCTTTTCCCCCTGCCAGCACGGCTTTCGTCGAGGTTATTCATGTGTTACACAGCTTGCAGAATTTACCCATTTCATTTCAAGTGCCATAGACAAGAGACAGAGTGTTGATTGCGTATTCTTGGACTTCCGCAAAGCTTTTGACACCGTGCCACATCATCTATTGTTAAACAAACTTGTATCTCTGGGCATCAATGATAAAATAGTTAAATGGGTTGCTGACTATCTTTCCGATCGCGAGCAAACTGTGGTACTAAATGGTAAAAAATCTTCGCCAGTGATTGTGACCTCCGGAGTACCTCAGGGAAGTGTGTTAGGGCCTTTGCTATTTCTTATATTCATTAACAGTATTTGTGAGAATATACAGTCTCATATTAAGTTATTCGCGGACGACTGCATAGTATATAGAATTATTGAAAATGGCGTAGATTCTAGTGTGCTTCAAAACGATTTAAATGTGCTTGAAGACTGGTGTGACCGTTGGGAGATGAGCTTAAATATCTCCAAGTGTAAACAAATGTGTTTTTCTCGCAGTACATCTTCCCCGACCGAATACAAACTGAAAAATGTGATACTTGACCGTGTAGAAAATTATAAGTACCTGGGAGTTCATTTGTCGTCCAGCTTGAAGTGGAATGATCACGTGGATAACACTGTTGCTAAGGCTAGTAGAATGTTGTATTTTATTCGCAGGAATTTTAAAAATACGTCTCGCAGTGTAAAACAGACATTATACTTTTCTTTCATTCGGCCAATTTTAGAATATGCTTGTGTCATCTGGGACCCACCACAAAGTTACCTTGAACAAAAGTTGGAACGGGTTCAAAACCAGGCAGTACGGTTCGTTACAGGTGATTACAGCCCTTATACAAGTTGTACAAAAAGGAAAAACAGTTTAGGTTGGGAGTCACTGAAAGAGCGAAGAAAGTGCTTGAGATTGAAATTCTTTCACAGCATATATTACGGACGGACTGGTATCGAAAGAAGTCTTTACATTTTTGAACCACACTATGCATCTGCAAGAAGGGATCATTCTAAAAAAGCCGAGGAATATCGTTACAATACTGACTGTTTTTCATTTTCATTTTTTGTTCAAACCATTAGAGAGTGGAATAAACTTGGGGAAGAAATTGTATCTATTACTGATAATGATCACTTTTATGATAAACTGCAAATCTGTATCCGCGATTAATAATGTATGTTTTATTGTTGTTCCTTTTATCTATTGTATGAATATGTATTGTTATTGCATGATGTTTTCTGTACCCCCCTGCATAATGCCTAACGGCGCTGCAGGTATTCATGTAAATAAATAAATAAATAAATAACAACTAATCTGTTTCAAAAACTGTTTCCCCCCCCCCTTTCATGATATTCTTTTCAAACATTTCTGCAGTGGCATTAATCCTAATATGAATTGAATTTTCTGAGAGGAGAACCTTGCCATCCTCCTAAACCAAATTGGAGTGATTGAAATCTCCCAAAATAGCATACTCTCTAGAGGTTGCAATGGTTGTATATGTTCCTCTACCTGCACTGCCCTCATTGGGAAATAATAAAAAACACCCACTGAAATAGATATCTATAAAACATGTAGGTTTTTGTTTTTTCTAATAGTCCTTTTTCATTTACCCTCATCCTCATTCACGTAGTTCATATATCGGCATGTGGGACGAGAAAAAAAGCAAGGCATTACAACGTGGAAGAAGTAAAAAAAAGATATGGGGGCAAAGCAAGAATGAGGGACAGTTGCATTCGAAATGTGAACACCTTGGGTGGCATGGCTAGAGAAAAATGTTTAGCCGCATACTGGAAGTTTAGCTATTCAGGATGACGACGGCCACGCAGAAAAGGTCTATTGGCATATTTGGTCAGAACCTCTAATGCTATACAACCAGGACTTTGTACCTAGTACAGTTGCAGGCTCAATTGTAAGTAAGCTTAGGAATTTATCAACCTTACTCTTGATACTGCAGCAGTTGATAACCATCACTGTTTCAACACCCTGGCTTCTGATGGCCATACTTTTTGTCTTCATAGTATGGTTTGCCACGAGGACCAAAATTGCTCTAGAGCGATATGCGGTGTCTTCCTGCATCATGCAACTTTTTAGGGCAAAAACTACTTCTGATACAAGTGAAAAAAGTGCATGATAAGAGAAAATGCAATAACCTTTTATACCGCTGAGTGGGAGTAGATGAAACGGGCACCAACTCGCACAACAGTTTATTGTGCATATACAGCCACACACAGGCTTGGAGCACTCAGACTCGCATGAGGCCAGTGGAATAATGCACATGGATGCAGGCACTTTTGATACTCAAACATTGAAGTCTGTGGAAACAGGATTCGAATTCTTTCTAAATTTTTTAAAGAAAAAGTTGCCTCTCAGTTATTTTAAATGAATGAATGCAAAAATGTTCCGAAATCCGGGACTCTTAATTAAAGCAAACCAGGTACACTGTATGGCACACAAACTGTCCGATTAAATTGTTAATACTGTTATGTCAAGTCGGTGTAGTTTGCTTTATCTTTAAATAAATGAACATACAAACTTTGAAAAAAAAATCTACATTGTTTCACAACATGGCTTCTGGCAGCTGCCATTTGAAGTGTTGGTGCATTTGGTTCATGCTTCCCTTGCTTGTTGCAGTACCAAGTAGCGCTGCTGGACTGTGTTGATTGCACACTGTTTGCTCATGCACTCTTTGCAAACAGTGGAATGGTATTGAGCATTAGAAACCACAATGTGTGCTTACTTGCAACTTTATTACAGCTACAAGCCAAAGGAAACAGCTTCTGGAGCCAGCAATGACGGGTCCAAGACGTGATTGAAGACTAGCGCCCTGGAAAAGTTTTGTTGTGGTGTTTTTTTTTATAACCATATATTTTTACACTAATAAAAGGCTTTAACACCGTTTATGGTATTTGTTTATAAATACAGTCTTCCAGAAATACCTTTTTTTTCCTTTTTTTTTTGTCTGTGGGAGGCGATTTACTGCACAGTTTTTACTTTGCAAGACGTTTGTTTTGCCTGTGACTTCTCAAAAACATTTTTTGTAAAGAAAAAAAAATAGTTTAAACACACTTCTTCTCATCATAGCCCTAGACCATATGCGAAACTGCTTGATGGTCTGACAGCGCTGTGCACGCGGCCATCTTGGTAGCGTCAAGTATCTTGAGTTTCGGTTTCTCAGCATTTCCAGAACATGGGCGCTTTGCCACTAAGTGCGAGCAAAGGACTCTGCCATCATGTCTTTCATCTCTGAGGATACTTATAATTATTTTTTCAATGCGAATACGCATGAAGTCGTGCTGTTTAGCGGTAGACTGCTCCACGCCAATACATGCGAGGTTAGTTTTTTCTTTACACTTTCTTTTAATTGTTACTGGCAAAAAAGATTATTGTAAAAAGTTTTTTTTTTAAAGGAAAATGCTTTGGGCAGTTTTTTGGCATTGCAAAGAGCTCAAATTGGTGTCAGATAGCATTGACCTCAAGCACAGTTAACGGATGTTGCGCTAGTAATGAAGATTTGTTCAACCCTGGCAGAATAACTGCATTAGTTTTCTCAAAACTATCCCCCAAGCTTTGCGCTAAAATTTTTTTTTTTTTTTTTTTTTTACATTTTGGCTGCGACAAAAGAAAGAAAAGGAGGTTGTGAAATGAAGTTGGCACCGCTCGTCTCCACCCGCCGTCCGCAACGCAAGTTTTCGGCGCCAACGACATTGGAATTTTCTCAAAATAACGTTCGACAAAAAAAAAAAAAAAAAATCCCGTCTCTGTGAGTTGAGCAGACACGTCGTCCGTGTCTGTTGTGTTTTTTATTCTACATGACCGCGCTTTGAATATTCAAGTATATTATATCAACAAACTCTCCTGCTTACTTTTAGAGACGCAGCTTGACGAGGTTTTACAAACGTATAATGGTATAACGAGATTGTTTTCTGGCGTTCCAAAATATTTTTTTAAGTATATGACATTAAAATGAGGGCTCTGTGGTTTTTGTTTCAGGTTTTTTCACTGTTAACCATACGCACTGTCATCTTTTTGCCTGGCTTAACATTGATCTCGTCCGCATGCATCGAGCTGCATGCGCATCAAGAAAAACGCAGGCCGAGACTGCAACGTGCATAAAAAGAAAAAGAGTTCAGAAACAAATTTGGTACAACTTTGTGAAAAGATTAGGTCCCAGTTCAATAGTTGTAAATGGCTTCATGCCGCGCGATAACGTTCGTATGTTTCTTCGCGCTGTCACCGATTGTTTTTGCCAAAAGCTGCGCCTCTAGTAACAGCTAAAAAGAAAAAACAAATTGTGGACCCTCTTCACGTTTGCGTTCACGTCCCGCACGAATAGAAGGTTTATCGCTGCATCCGCAGCGGAACGCAGCAACGCGTTGGCATCGCATCGCGGTCGCTCGTTTCCATGGGGTCTTCGCCGATCGGGTCACTGGTTTCGTTTTCTCGCCGCTACCAAGATGGCGGACGTAGATCTCGGTGGGCCACCATACTACACCAACTCATGTTTACAAACAAACCGGAGCGCCCGGAGCGCCCCTAGCGGACGCCACCGGCGCCGCGCATGCGCGATGGGGGTGTGGGCAACAAGCGCGCCGTCGCCCATAAACAAACCATTGAAACGCGATGTTATCGGCGTCAGTGTGAGTCCCCCTGCCCTTTTTCGCAATCGAATTGTTGATTCTACGTCTTCCTGGCAATGTCTGACTACATGAGCAGCGTCAGCGAAATTAACGAGGCTCGTTACACCACGAAACTTCGAGTGAATAATCTGACATGCGGCGATTCATTCCGCGTGGACGCCGCAGAATGTACGCTAAAGCCTGATTCACCTGATGAGATTTCGCTCGCAATTGTCAGTCGCGACGTCGCTCGGGCTGCAAAAGCATGAACCGTAGCTGAGATGGTCGACGTCAATACTGAAAATCGCAAGCAGAATCGGACCAAGTGAATCAGGCATAACAAGTCGGTGATGGCCGCTGGTAACAATAATCAACATCTCCATGTATCTACTATTTACGAAAAGCCTGCGTACCAACCTTCAAATTTAAGTCTTTTGAGGCCTGCACTTACTTCTTATCGTAAGGACCGGGCCAACTTTTGGTCTACGGGCCGGCGTCGTCTAAGAGAGCAGACGACAAGCAGAAACGTTTGAAAGAGCAGACGACAGTTTGAACGATCAGGCGGCCGTTTGAACTTGAAGACGCACTGAACGTAGTCCGCAGGTGGTCCGCACAACTTGACGGTTTTCTGGCGTTCATGTTGGAACAAAACAAATAAATCTGATGACCACAAGTATCCGTGAATTCAACCCAAAGTGCTTCCCGCCCAAGCAATCGTTGTCCGACGGCGTCTGCTTTTCCCTTTTCCCGGCACATATCCAGATTCTCGGACGAACCGAGCACGTGAAAACTGACCTTCAAACCTTTCTCGACACTTTTGGTACGGCCCCAGTCGCGGCGTTTTGACGATAAGGCAGGTTTTTGTCTGATTCCTTTCAAAACAACGCAGGAATACACGTCTGGCATGGGGACTTCTGCCCACAGCCCCAGACCGGAAGTGCGACCGGCGCGCCACCACCGCGCCGTGACGTCACAGAGATGAGTTCGTGACTGAGGAAACGGGACCAATCAAGCAGCGTCAAAGTGCAAATCACTAGGCTTGTTCTGTTTATGATTGGTTCAGCGATGAGAACAGAACCATTACGAACACCATGATGGTGCCCTTTGACGCTGTCTGATTCGTCATATAATCTCGTAGCATCGGCTGTGTCCGGACGGAAGGTGAAACGAAGTATAGATGGCGCCCTACATTTCGTAATCGTAACGGAATCGGATATGGTCTATTACACCGATAATGACAATTGCTGGATCGTGCTTGCCGCTCCCACGCAGTGAAGCCACCGGACGGCCATCTTGCTCGTAGACGATTGGCGGTTTTGCTAGCGCGAGGCCGGCGGCAGCCTGCTAAAGACACGTTTTCTACTCATTCGTCGTCATTCATCGAAGACGATTTATGTAAGGGTTCAGACTTACTGTTTAAAACACGTGGAAATTTTTACGAACGCGCAGTGCAACAGGAAAAGCCAAATCTCGTCGAAAGCAAGTTTCGCGGCGTGATCAAGGCTTCCTTGGCACGCCGAAGTACTGCGTCTCTAAGATTTTGTACTACTGATTTGATTGCCATAAGCGTCTAGTGAAAAAAAAAAAAAAAAGATTACATTATCTTCCCGAGGGAACCATGGGGTGATGCGGAGCATCGTGTTGGTTCCGAGGAAAGAGTCAGTTGCGTGCTGACGTCGGGAGATGGCGCCACCGACTGCCCTAGCGTTAGCCCCTACGCGAGCCTTCGTCGCGGCTCGCGGCAAAGAAACTTAAAACGCTCGCCGCTCGCCGTTTATTTTTTTTTTCACACTTGAAGGAGAGGAGACTAGAGGAGGAGAGTTGCGCATGCGCGCGCGGTGTAAGAGCGAACGCACGCGAAGTGCACGCAGCTGGTAGAGAGAGAGAGCGGAGAGAGTAACCCGCAGCTGTTGGAGAGAGGGAAGGAGGAGAGTTGCGCGTGCGTAGTGTAAGTGCGGACTACAAGGCCGCGGGACATAGACCTGAGCAAGAGATGCTCCGCATCTAAAAACGCGCCGTTGATGCCGCTTCCCCCACCCCCCCACCCCACCTCTTCCGTCCGAGCAAGAGATGCTCCGCATCTAAAAACGCGCCGTTGATGCCGCTTCCCCCACCCCCCACCCCACCTCTTCCGTCGCCACTGGGCAGACGGCTTCACGCACACTGCACTCGCAAAACACATCCACACGGCGCCGAAACTAATCTTGATCGGTATCCAAGCGTGCGAAGGCACAGAGACGCAGCATTTCGGCGTGCCAAGGAAGCTTCGATCCCGCCGCGAGACCGGCGAAATTTGCTTTCGAAGAGTTGTGCCTTTTTCCTGCTGCACTGCGCTCTCGTACTTTTCTAGGTGTTCACAATGGCAAGTCTCAACGGTTTCATAGGGTCTTAAAAAAGTCTTTGGCGAATAACGACGAACGAGTAGAAAACCTGTCTACAGCATAACTGCCGCCAGCCTCTGCAACGCTAGCAAAACCACAAATCGTCTACGAGCAAGATGGCCGTCCAGTGGCTTCACTTGCGGGAGGGGGAACCGCGATCCAGCAATTGTCATTGAGATCCATAGTTGAGATCAGTGGACGCCAAGGAGGATAGAAGGGTAGGAGAGTGGCATGACTTCAGCCGCGTAGCCTCCACAAGCCACGCTCCCTTTACGCCTCGCCTTTCTCATTTTCCTCCTTACCCTCCTCACTTATCAGGCCAGCGTGACCACATCACGTGACCGTGGCTAGCCTTCGCTCTGATAAAACCTACCGGACGGAGCGCGCGCAAGCCTGCAGGGAACCCTTCTACAATCAACCATCCATCTCGCACGTGACGTGTCACGCGCACCAATTGCCAGAGAGATCTACGGTCACGTTGGCCACAACATCGTTTAACTAGGCTTCACCAATAAAGCAACGTGCCCCCTCCTAGTACTTATAACCTCCTTGGTGGACGCCAAGGGTCTGCCTCAAGCTTGGTTTGCCTCGTCTGCCTCCATGCTCCGCCGCTTGCGGCAGCCAGGATGCGTGGGAAAATGGCGGACCTTTTCCTCTAGAGTTAGTATACACGTTCGTTGCACGTAAAAAGTAAACTGAGTTGCATGTAAAGTGCAGCCGGCCTCTGCTGCGTTGCGCGAGGACAGCGCAGCAGAGGTTGGTTGCACTATTTCTCCACGGGGTGCGGTGCCGTCGGTGCCGAGAAGCGCTCCGATTGCAAACCGAAACTTAAAAACCCGTCGAAGTTGTGCGGTTTTTCAGAAAGCCGTAAAATACCGCGCGTGCCTTCTATCGTTCTGCAATTTGTTGATTTAGTGTTTTTCGATGATGCTCAGCAAGATTCTAATTGAAACCATGCCCTTAAACTCAATATTAAAAAAATTAATTACGCGAAAATAATTAACAACTTAATTATCCCGAACTTTAATAATTTTCCTAAATAGGCCCCTGGCCTAGGACCAAAACGACACAAGCCTTTTTTTGGTGCGATGCGTAGTTTTCGCAATATCGAATTTGTCCACTTTTATGTGAAACACCCTGCATCTATATATATAGGGTGTATATACAGATATATATGATGGACAAATATCAGCATATCAGGTGTTACGAAAACGGACACTCTGTCAACGAAAACGCGTCATAAAAAGGCTTGTGTCGTTTTGGTCCTGGGCCAGGGGCCTATTTAGGAAAATGATTAAAGTCCGGGATAATTAAGTTGTTCATTATTTTTGCGTAATTAACTTTCTATAATATTGTGTTTAAGGGCATGGTTTCAATTAGAAAAGTGCTCAGCATCGTCGAAAAACACTAAATCAACAAATTGCAGAACGACTAGAAGGCACGCGAAGCATTTTACGGCTTTCTGAGAACGCAACCGTACAATCTTCGGTGGGTTTCTAAGTTTCCGGTTTGACTATCGGAGCGCATCTGCACCGGACCATAGAGATCGTACATACTAACTCTAGAGGAAAAGGTCCGCCATTTTCCCATGCATTCTGGCTGCCGCAAGCGGCGGAGCATGCAGGCAGACCCTCGGGGTCCTATATCATCAGAGCATTTCATGAACTTCAACAATCCGCGAACTTACCGGTGGAAAGATATTCGCGTTCCTTTCGAAGCTTTCTTTTTGCATAGCGCGCAGATGTACGGCCTCGCGGCCTCGCGTCAACGGTAAACTAAACCAGATACCCGACTTCGCAGGTGCGGCGCGGCCGAGGAATACGAAACCGCGCCACCACCAGATTTCCGAGATTTTGACAGAAGGGAAGCTAATGTAGCGTAATGAGTAGATTGCTTTTTATAAGTGTTAGAATAGCTCAGAATTTAGTTTACAACGTTAAATTATCACTGTTTATATTGCTGAAAGTTTTCAGTCTTCGCGATTACCATGGCAACGTTGCTTTCTTTCTCTCGTGTTCTGTCGCTCTCTTTCGCGATCTTTCACTCGGGACCCCGGGTGTCGGCGCACGGGATTTGCCACTCCTCCTCACCCACCTTTACCCCCTGGCTCAGCCCCGGCGGCACCGCCCCGTGGAGAGATAGTGCAACCAGCCTCTG
>JAZHYW010029203.1:0-139481 GCA_037355805.1 Ixodes ricinus | reverse complement strand
ACTTCAGATATTTATTTCCTTTCGTTGCAAATCGTTCTCAGCGGTACACATCTGGAATATTGTGCAATGTTTACGCACAAAACAGTTATTAAAAACAGAAAAACGTTTGCGGACTACTTTATGGTACGTAGGAACGGTCTTCTCGAGGTTGCGAACCGTCCCTCAGCCTTTGGCTGCGCTCGGACGGAAGCTGAAACGAAGATAGTTGATTCCACTTGGCGGAGGAAAAGTGCCATGTTTGTTGGGTTTATTGGCATCGCTGGTTCACATTAAAAACTAATGAAAGCGTTAAAAGCACAATTTTTCGCTTTTATATGGTGTAAACATTGGTAACCATTTTATGAAATATAAAACAAAGTACTTTCTAAATAATTGTTTCCCAAAATTCAAAATATTCGTGTAGCAGCCGGGCAACACTGTCCATAAGACGAACTTCTTCGAAGTTTAGTGAAATGTCGCTGGTTTCCCAAATGAACGGGTCTTTCTACTGGCGGAAATAATGTCACGGCGCGTAGGGGGCGTTGAGCAGTCAATTTTCCTCTTGTTTTGTCATTTTTTATTACTAGACACATATATTCGATATTCGATTCGATATTCGAAGTCCGTTTTTTGTCTTATTCGTATTCGATTCGTATTCGAAAATTTCAATATTCGCACACCCCTAATAAACATACAAGCTACACAATTTTTTTCGCCGCAAGCCTGACGGCAATCGCTGCACGTACTTTTCAAAATAAATGCAGTGTACGCTTACTTCTGCTCAAGTTAAGTGTGATAACTGAATTCACGTGACAAAAGGCTGCCGCTCCTAACTCAGATTTCTTGAAAAGTGCTTCAGCTGCTGAAGAGGTTTTTGAAAAGAACGAGTGGGAGGTTAATTCTAGAGCATTTTTACCTCGTGAATTTGAATATCACATTCGTTTTCCCCGACGATGTAACTGAGCGCGAGAAAACACGAAAAACCTCCGACCAGTCGGGACGTCATGAAAGGATATTTCGGCCGCCAAGCGCGTGTCGCTCGTGTGGGCTCCAAGCCCTCACTTTCAGCCCTCACTAAACGGCTTCGTTTTTTCACCACCACGCGAACAACAATCTGGTTGCATAATAATGAATAAGCGCGAGACCCTCACTGGGCAGGCTCAAATATTTTTTTATTATTTTTATTTTCTTTAGTACATACTGCGGACCTCGAGGTCCAAGCAGGGTGGGCGGAAGAATAAATCACGCTACACAAACCATAATTAAACATGAAGAAATAAAAAAAACTGCTGCATAGAAACACAAACATACAAAATATACATATATCAATACCTAGTACCTACTATATCACATCCCACTCACGTAGTAATAACAATAACACATTATATTTTTCTTTTTTTTTCCGAATAATATGGAAGGAGGGCTACACTAAAGGGGTACTTCAACGAAATTTGAGATATGCCCGTCGTGCACAGAAATAAGTTGAATATGATCCACAATATCCGTAAATGACAATCGCACATTTGTATTTTGATCCTGATGGCTGTATTTTTCGTTATAAACGGCCCACTCTGGCAAACGCTCGGAGAGCAGCCAGCGGAGAGCACGTCACATCCGCAGCAGTCCTGACGTAGTTTGTCTCGGGACCTTATGTCCGGACAAACTATCCCAGCCAATCCCGCTCTGTGGACGTAGCCCGTGATACGCTTTCCGCGCGTCGCTCTGCCCCTCTCCAAGGTCACGTGACATTCACGCGGCCTTGGATAGGCCCCGATGGCTCATAGCATCCGCTGAAAGCAGCCGATCGCGAGCACACCAGCGATCGGGCCACCGCAAGTAACCCCAAAGCTGTCTTTGTACGAATTTTGAGTGACGGGTTAATCTTCTATAATCTTGTAGAGGGACAACGCTCCGTGCGGGAACTATAGGGGGCGCTTTGAAAAACGCGCGTAGCGCCGCCAGCGGAGGAGCTGGCGTTCGACAGTGAGGCGCGTTCAGCAGCCTGCGGCGCCTTTTCGCATGCGAAGCTGTGGCGGCGGAAGTGCGCTCGGACGAAACTTTTGCTTTTTGAGCCGATATGTTGAGGGTGACGTTGCATGAGTTCTGGGGCAGACCTAAGAAAGGCATCTAGCTGTTCTCCACTTCTTATATATTGAGTTTGAGTCGTTATTAGGGGTAATTTCTCTAGTTGCGACCGAAAAAGGGGTTGGAGCAATTTTCCGAAAAGCAAGACGGCCGCCACCATAATTGCTCTGAGTGGGAAATTTGTTTCGCTCGTCGCTGTAAACGGGACTGCTGGAACGATGATATTTGTAGGCGAGTGAGATGTTCACTAAGTTTGTCCACGAAGTGTGCCAAGTTTCATTAAGACAGCAGGTGTGAAAGTTATGTTTTTAACGAATAAAGGAATAAAGCTGTACGGGATATCCAATATTGGACCCAAAATGTTGTGTTATAACCGGGCGGTGCGAAGTGCAGATTTGGGCACACAGGTGCTTGGACTTGACAGTAACATGATACAGCACTTATCATACCAAAAAGAGGTGGCATAGGGAAACCAGGTGAAAACTTGGTTTGGGCGGCGTAACTCAATGGGAGCCGGATTTGACCGTGAAAGGGCTGTCAAGAGAATACCACTCGTCGTGGGAGGTGGAGACTTTACAGGTAGGAAGGGACTAGTTGACTGTACTTCCAATTGAAGCAACTTTACGAAAGGTGTTTCTAAAGCCGAGAAAACAAAGTCGTCGGCCAACACACGGTTTGGCCGTCAAAGGCTTTTGCGGTCAGCTGTTGTGTAATAACCTGTTGCGCGAGGTGCTGATTTTCGGCATACAGGTACTTTGACATGACCGTAACTTGACACAACACTTATTATACCAAAAAGAGGTGGCATAGCGAAACCAAGTGGAAATTTAGTTTGGGCGGCGTAACTAAATGGGAACCAGTTTTGACCGTCAAAGGCTGTCAAGATAATACCACTCATCGTGGGAGGTGCACACGTTACAGGTAGGAAGGGACCAGTGGACGGTACTTCCAGTTCGAACAACATTCTGATAACTAGGTGGCTCTAAAGCCAAGAAAAAAATTGATGTCTACAGAACTCGAGGTGTCAGCGTTTCCACATCCAAAAGGAGGCTGATCAAAAAAGAAAGCACACCACCTAAACTTTCATACTCAATCGTCGATTCTCCAGTGATTCCGAGTTTCATTGTAGTTTTCCTTAGATTCATATTTGTCACTTTTTTTACCGTTCGAACCTTTCTACATGAAGTACAGATTGCGTGCCATACTTGTCCGGAAATATCATCGACACGTACGATGGGGACGAAACTTCTTTGGAGGGCATTCCTCCAACAAAATTGGCACTGCATACCCGCGAGTGTGGGATGGCATTTCAGTTCGTCCCATCGGCGCTAACACATGTATACGCGTCACTGGTACGAAAACAAACGCAGAGCGCAAAGCGGCAGTGTAGAATATGTCAGCTGTGCCGACACAGTGGCAGATATGATCGGGAGACTAAATTTCTCGCGTAGTACGGCACGGGTCCATCGCTGTCGCTGTCCCACAAAACATCGGCGAGGTGGAAAACTGTGAAACTTTATCCCCACACATAACTAGTGAAGTACTATTGACGCATAACTATTGAAGTACTTAACGACGCAGCACCGGCAGCACTTCATGCTGTGAACCCAGCGCAACCGCACCGCTCCAACTTCAATTAGTGCCAACGTACGTGGCGTGGTTTCGGTTTCGTTTTCTCGGGGTTCTCACTGCCTACCTCCGGTAACGGCCGCGTGGCGGCGCGCCAGTCGCGTCGCACGGAAGAGATCGTCTCGGGGACAGGAAAGTTCCTCGTTCAGCTCTTCTCTCGTAGTGGCCGGAGGCGAGACAGTTACCATCAATACCTCTCAAGGTTCCTAGACGGGCATTACAAACGAGGCGTTAGCGACATCCAGCAGGTGCTCTTTGCTAATCGTTTAAAGGGCAACTCCGGCCCATAGTTTCGATTTTGGGATTATGACTGTTTTTAGCGCAGCCAGCGTCCCTGAATTGCAAGGTGTAATTTTTTTCTCGTTATCGTGCGTAGTTTTAAAGATATCGACGCCTCAAAGTTCTGTTTGGGGCGCGGCCGACAAAACCGGAACTAGCCGCTCGAGGCCCCGGCAACACTGGAAATCGGGGACGTGACGTCAGGATCGTTCTCGTTCAACGAGTACGCAGGCCAAGCGGCAGCTACCTCTGCCGTGCTAGCCGTCTAAAGATAGGAAGTAAGCTGATTTTGTTTTAATTCTGTATACGTGGTAGTTATCCAGTATATGTAGAAAGAGTTAGTGCGTAAACCCAAAAGCTAGCGACTGGAAAACGAGTGAACTCGTTCGATGCCGTACTCGCGGCTGTCGCCGTGTGTGCTGCCTCCCGTACTCGTCGCCAGTGGCGGATCCAAGGGGGGGGGGGCGACGGGGGCAGCCGCCCCCCCCCAAACGAAGTCGACCCCCCTCCTCCCCCCTTCTCGGAGGGCAATTTGACATGGGTGGACCTGCCGGTGCACAAGAAAGAATGGGTCCGTCCCCCCCCCCCCCCCCCCCAAAACGGAGTTCTGGATCCGCCCCTGCTCGTCGCTAGGCCTAAATTGTCATCGGGGCTCCGTTGCTCCACGCCACGCTGCCATTGACGTACAGTACTGGGGGCCCTCTCGCTTTCGCGCTGCGGGTCAGTCCCAGACACGAAGCTTTGAGGCTCTCCGGCGCGGGCCGTGGCGCCCGAACACACGTGTGCTTTGCTGTACATGTCTGTTTTTTCGTTCTTTTTTCCTCAGGCGCGTAAAAGCCGAATTTGTAAGCTGCGACACTAATTTACCACATAAGTGCGTCTAGGTGGTGACTCTAATTTGTAAAATAAAAATAAAAAAATAAAAAACTTGCCGCACTAAAAAAAAAGAAAAGAAAGGTCATTCGGCAGACATTTTCTTCTCAAAGCTAGCAAAAGTTTTTGTAGGTGATAGAGGAAAACAGAGAACGTTAGCAAGGTGAGAAGAACACTTTCTTTCCCTTCCACAATCCCACACCCACCCACAACAATTTTTTTAATTAGAATACATAGGATTTTAAAAGTTTGCCTTCGCAACTTTTGACTAAGGCAAGTGTTTTTCTTTTTTGGGGGCATTTTTAAATATTATATTTACCTCCAGCCGAACTTGGGTAAATGAGAGAGTTGTAACTTACAAATCCGAACTTTCGCGATTTTTTTAAGTTCTTTATGGTATCCACGAGCGCAATGTTAATACTGCTGCGTAACGGGTTCGAACGATTGGGAGGCGACCGAATGTTTATATCGCATGATCGAGCTTCACGCGCCGGCTGTTCGCTAGTAGTCGTTACGGACCTGTGTACTACGCACGAGATTGCGTAGTAAACAAGCAGTGATGCAAAGCAGAACATTGTTTCCCTTTTCATTATAAACTTCAGTGATTGGAGCTCGTTAGTGGTTGTACTCTACATGCCCACCCTTCCCCCTTTCAACGGACATTCAATAGAGCGTGAATGCTCCATCTTCAACACTGCACTTGACAATGACTGTTTTATTTACTGATCTGGATACTTTTATCATGTTTACCTTTTCTGTACAACATGCCACTTAGTAATGCTACGTTCATTGCTATGTTGACTGCATGTTTTACCTTACATCTTCAGTGTGTTTCGGCTGGAATTATCATTTTCACTAATTCAATGCAGTATGTGTATCAACAAGCCACAAATGTTGGTTTTTTATCTCTGCCTCCTTTCTCCATATGGATAAATAAAGCATTTGATTTTGAATCCCCACATCAAGGTCGTGTGCCGATTTCCACACTAAGAGGGCTTCTTTAGTTTTTTTGTTGTTTTTTTCAGCGTACATGTCGTTTAGTAAAACCATCGACGAAGACGATAGCTGAAGCCTTGACCCAAATCCACATGACCCACTGCCACCTGCTGACGAACTTCACAGGGAGAATGAAGAGGCACAAGAGGCAGATGCTTCCGAAAAAGACTGGTCAGATTTATTTACAATACACTAGTGCCACATGCATTTTGTATCTTAGGCATCTTCCAAAGAACAGCTGGGCGGTCTTGGCGCACCGAGTTGCTCGCTAAAACGAGTCTTGAAGTCCTCACAAGCAAATAAACAAAAGGCTATACCAAAGCTACCCGGGCTACAGATAAAAGCAACGGCTAAACACGCCTATCATAAGCCGATGTAGCGGTGGTAGCGGCACAAAGAAGCGCGAAGCGCGCGCAACAGGTGCGCCAGTCCGGACCGGAGGAAAAAAAAAAAAAAAGAAGCGATAATGACGTCACGGCCCAATGTTGCCTTAGCGATCAGCAGCCCGCTGGCCGCCCGCTAAGGAGCAGCGGCTCGCGGCAGGTCGCATTTTTATTATCGGCATTAGTTGTGAACGCGGCGTCGCCCGGACGTAATTTTTTGTTTTTGGCTGGGGTCGTATTTTGTGTCACTACAGCGACCAGTAATTTATTTCATCTTTAGTTTTGGCCGGAGTTGCCCTTTAATTCGTTTTAAAAGTCCTTTTCGTGTCTTTTTCAACAGGAGCTATGTGCTCCATTGAACACGAATAGACATAAGCGCCGAAATTTCGTTGCTACAAAGCTGTGAGGCTCACTCGGATAGGAACGATTCTAATGATGGTGCGAAATCAGGGAAGAGACATGGGCGTACCGACTGGGGGCGGGGGGGGGGGGGGGGGACAAGGGGGGCGCTTGCTTCCCCCAGTTCTCAGGAGGGGAGGGGTGAGGCATGTCTGTTGCCCCCCCTGAAACTGCCGCCACTGGGCAGGGCCAGCACTGGATGGCGGTGCCCAAGGGATACCAAAGGCCCCCCCCCGGCTTTGGTATCCCTGTTTATACGTTACTTGATCTTGGTGGGGGGGGGGGCAAACCAGAACCCCCCTCCCCGGCCCCTGGGGGGGGTTCTGGTTTGCCCCCCCCCCCACTCAAAAACAAGTTAATTGGTACGCCACTGGGAAGAGAACAACTCCAGGGGCAATGAATTCCAATCGGTTATTGTCCGTGGAAAGTATGAAAACTTAAATACATTAGTACGCGCGAAATAGGAGGTGGTTGTCAAGCTGAGTAATGTGTAAACAAGGATTAAGAGAAACCTTAGAATGGACAAGCTGATGAAGCAAATTTAAACGGGCAATTTTACTCTGGAGCTGGAGGGTAGGTATTTTTATTTGTCTGCATTAGCAGTGATGGGGAATCTGTGCATTTGAATTTACCATAAATGAAACAAACCGCGCGCCTTTGAACTTTGTCTAGGATGTCAAAATGTTTTTGTGTTAATGGATCCCAGACTGCGGAACGGTATTCGAGCTTAGGTCGGACGAGGGGAGTGTAGGCTAACAATTTAACGTTTGAATGGGGGGGGGGAGGAGGAGGAGGAGGGGGAGGGGGGGGCGTTCCCAAGTTTATGCCGTACAAGAGCGAGCTTTGGGAAGGCTGCCGAGGAAACGTTATTCACATGGTCGGACCAACTCAAGGTTCTATTCAGGGGCTCCGGAACCCGGGGGGGGGGGGGGGGGGGCAGTTGCCCCCACAGGTTCGAAACCAGTGGGGCATGCCCCCACTCTCAAAGCTGTTCCGGCCGCCCCCCCCCCCTCTTTTCCCCTCCCATTACCCGTGAGGCTGTTGCATGTTGAAGCTGCACTCCATAGGCGACGATGCACCACAGGCTAAGAATATATGGTGACATGTATTCTTTCTTTGGAAGCCTAATTAACCCGTTTGTTTGAAGTTGTCATGTTTTTCCAATATGTGCGTTCTCACTAATAAATCTCCGAAGATTCTATCAGACTGTAGCCTTCACGAAAGGTGGACAAATTCAATATTGCGAAAACTACGCGTCGCAACAATAAAAGGCTTGTGTCTTTTTAGTCCTGGGCCAGGGGCCAATTTAGGAAAATTACTAAAGTCCAAGATAATTAAATTGTTAATTATATTTTGCGTAATTAACTTTTTTAATATAGTGTTTAAGCGCATAGTTTCAATTAGAAAATTGCGCAGCGTCATCGAAAAGCACTAAATCAACAAATTGCAGAACGATAGAAGGCACGCGAAGCATTTTACGGCTTTCTGAAAAACCGTACAAATTTCGACGGATTTTTAGGTTTCGGTTTGCTATCGGAGCGCATCTCCGCCCCGGCAGCACCGCGCCCCGTGGAGAGATAGTGCATCCAAACTCCGCTGCGCTGTTATCGCGCGACGCAGCAGAGGCTGGTTGCACTATCTCTCCACGAGAACGTTGCCGCCGGGGCTGAGATGCGCTCCGATAGCTAGACCGAAACTTAAAAACCCGTCGAATTTGTGCGGTTTTCAGAAAGCCGTAAATACTTCGCGCGTGCTTTCATGCGTTGGCGGCAATTTGTTGATTTAGTGTTTTTGACGATGCTGAGCAATTTTCTAATTGAATACCATGCCCTTAAACTCAATATTTAAAAAATTAATTACGCAAAAGTAATTAACACTTTAATTATCTGGGACTTTAATAATTTTTTCTAAAAGCGTCCTCTGGCCCGGAACCGAAACGACACAAGCCTTTTTGGTACGACGCGTAGTTTTCGCAATATCGAATTTGTCCACCTTTTCGTGAAACACCCTGTATATATATATATATATATATATATATATATATATATATATATATATAGATGCGGGGTGTTTCACAAAAATCTGGACAAATTCGGTATTGCGAAAACTACGCATCGCACCAAAAAACGCTTGTGTCGTGTTAATCCTAGGCCAGGGGCTTATTTAGAAAAATTATTAAAATTCGGGTAATTAAGCTAGTAATTGTTAATCATTTTCGCGTAAGTAACTTTTCTAATATTAGTTTAAGGGCATGGTTTCAATTAGAAAATTGCTGAGCATCATCGAAAAACACTAAACCAACAAATTGCAGAATGATAGAAGGCACGCGCGGTATTTTACGGCTTTCTGAAAAACCGCACAACTTCGACGGGTTTTTAAGTTTCGGTTTGCAATCGGAGCGCTCTCGGCACCGACGGCACCGTGCCCCGTGGAGAAATAGTGCAACCAACCTCTGCTGCGCTGTCCTCGCGCAACGCAGCAGGGGCCGGTTGCACTTTTACACATGCAACTCAGTTTACTTTTTACGTGCAACGAACGTGTATACTAACTCTTAGAGGAAAAGGTCCGCCATTTTCCCACGCATCCTGGCTGCCGCAAGCGGCGGAGCATGGAGGCGGGCGAGGCAAACCAAGCTTGAGGGCAGACCCTTGGCGTCCACCAAGGAGGTTATAAGTACTAGGAGGGGCACGTTGCTTTATTGGTGAAGCCTAGTTAAACGATGTTGTGGCCAACGTGACCGTAGATCTCTCTGGCAATTGGTGCGCGTGACGTCACGTGCGAGATGGATGGTTGATTGTAGAAGGGTTCCCTGCAGGCTTGCGCGCGCTCCGTCCGGTAGGTTTTATCAGAGCGAAGGCTAGCCACGGTCACGTGATGTGGTCACGCTGGCCTGATAAGTGAGGAGGGTAAGGAGGAAAATGAGAAAGGCGAGGCGTAAAGGGAGCGTGGCTTGTGGAGGCTACGCGGCTGAAGTCATGCCACTCTCCTACCCTTCTATCCTCCTTGGCGTCCACTGATCTCAACTATGGATCTCAATGACAATTGCTGGATCGCGGTTCCCCCTCCCGCAAGTGAAGCCACTGGACGGCCATCTTGCTCGTAGACGATTTGTGGTTTTGCTAGCGTTGCAGAGGCTGGCGGCAGTTATGCTGTAGACAGGTTTTCTACTCGTTCGTCGTTATTCGCCAAAGACTTTTTTAAGACCCTATGAAACCGTTGAGACTTGCCATTGTGAACACCTAGAAAAGTACGAGAGCGCAGTGCAGCAGGAAAAAGGCACAACTCTTCGAAAGCAAATTTCGCCGGTCTCGCGGCGGGATCGAAGCTTCCTTGGCACGCCGAAATGCTGCGTCTCTGTGCCTTCGCACGCTTGGATACCGATCAAGATTAGTTTCGGCGCCGTGTGGATGTGTTTTGCGA
Source organism: Ixodes ricinus (assembly GCA_037355805.1). Lineage (NCBI taxonomy): Eukaryota > Metazoa > Arthropoda > Arachnida > Ixodida > Ixodidae > Ixodes > Ixodes ricinus. Next base: position 129,438 of record JAZHYW010029203.1, on the reverse strand, counting down.
GTGCAGTGTGCGTGAAGCCGTCTGCCCAGTGGCGACGGAAGAGGTGGGGTGGGGGTGGGGGAAGCGGCATCAACGGCGCGTTTTTAGATGCGGAGCATCTCTTGCTCGGACGGAAGAGGTGGGGTGGGGGGTGGGGAAGCGGCATCAACGGCGCGTTTTTAGATGCGGAGCATCTCTTGCTCGGGTCTATGTCCCGCGGCCTTGTAGTCCGCACTTACACTACGCACGCGCAACTCTCCTCCTTCCCTCTCTCCAACAGCTGCGCGTTACTCTCTCCGCTCTCTCTCTCTACCAGCTGCGTGCACTTCGCGTGCGTTCGCTCTTACACCGCGCGCGCATGCGCAACTCTCCTCCTCTAGTCTCCTCTCCTTCAAGTGTGAAAAAAAAAATAAACGGCGAGCGGCGAGCGTTTTAAGTTTCTTTGCCGCGAGCCGCGACGAAGGCTCGCGTAGGGGCTAACGCTAGGGCAGTCGGTGGCGCCATCTCCCGACGTCAGCACGCAACTGACTCTTTCCTCGGAACCAACACGATGCTCCGCATCACCCCATGGTTCCCCTCGGGAAGATAATGTAATCTTTTTTTTTTTTTTTTTTTACTAGACGCTTATGGCAATCAAATCAGTAGTACAAAATCTTAGAGACGCAGTACTTCGGCGTGCCAAGGAAGCCTTGATCACGCCGCGAAACTTGCTTTCGACGAGATTTGGCTTTTCCTGTTGCACTGCGCGTTCGTAAAAATTTCCACGTGTTTTAAACAGTAAGTCTGAACCCTTACATAAATCGTCTTCGATGAATGACGACGAATGAGTAGAAAACGTGTCTTTAGCAGGCTGCCGCCGGCCTCGCGCTAGCAAAACCGCCAATCGTCTACGAGCAAGATGGCCGTCCGGTGGCTTCTACTCGTGGGAGCGGCAAGCACGATCCAGCAATTGTCATTATCGGTGTAATAGACCATATCCGATTCCGTTACGATTACGAAATGTAGGGCGCCATCTATACTTCGTTTCACCTTCCGTCCGGACACAGCCCATGCTACGAGATTATATGACGAATCAGACAGCGTCAAAAGGGCACCATCATGGTGTTCGTAATGGTTCTGTCTCATCGCTGAACCAATCATAAACAGAACAAGCCTAGTGATTTGCACTTTTGACGCTGCTTGATTGGTCCCGTTTCCTCGTAGCATCCGCTGCGTCTGGACGGAAGGTGAAACGAAGTATAGTAGTATGGTGGCCCACCGAGATCTACGTCCGCCATCTTGGTAGCGGCGAGAAAACGAAACCAGTGACCCGATCGGCAAAGACCCCATGGAAACGAGCGACCGCGATGCGATGCCAACGCGTTGCTGCGTTCCGCTGCGGATGCAGCGATAAACCTTCTATTCGTGCGGGACGTGAACGCAAACGTGAAGAGGGTCCACAATTTGTTTTTTCTTTTTAGCTGTTACTAGAGGCGCAGCTTTTGGCAAAAACAATCGGTGACAGCGCGAAGAAACATACGAACGTTATCGCGCGGCATGAAGCCATTTACAACTATTGAACTGGGACCTAATCTTTTCACAAAGTTGTACCAAATTTGTTTCTGAACTCTTTTTCTTTTTATGCACGTTGCAGTCTCGGCCTGCGTTTTTCTTGATGCGCATGCAGCTCGATGCATGCGGACGAGATCAATGTTAAGCCAGGCAAAAAGATGACAGTGCGTATGGTTAACAGTGAAAAAACCTGAAAAAAAAACCACAGAGCCCTCATTTTAATGTCATATACTTAAAAAAATATTTTGGAACGCCAGAAAACAATCTCGTTATACCATTATACGTTTGTAAAACCTCGTCAAGCTGCGTCTCTAAAAGTAAGCAGGAGAGTTTGTTGATATAATATACTTGAATATTCAAAGCGCGGTCATGTAGAATAAAAAACACAACAGACACGGACGACGTGTCTGCTCAACTCACAGAGACGGGATTTGTTTTTTTTTGTCGAACGTTATTTTGAGAAAATTCCAATGTCGTTGGCGCCGAAAACTTGCGTTGCGGACGGCGGGTGGAGACGAGCGGTGCCAACTTCATTTCACAACCTCCTTTTCTTTCTTTTGTCGCAGCCAAAATGTAAAAAAAAAAAAAAAAAAAATTTTAGCGCAAAGCTTGGGGGATAGTTTTGAGAAAACTAATGCAGTTATTCTGCCAGGGTTGAACAAATCTTCATTACTAGCGCAACATCCGTTAACTGTGCTTGAGGTCAATGCTATCTGACACCAATTTGAGCTCTTTGCAATGCCAAAAAAACTGCCCAAAGCATTTTCCTTTAAAAAAAAAACTTTTTACAATAATCTTTTTTGCCAGTAACAATTAAAAGAAAGTGTAAAGAAAAAAACTAACCTCGCATGTATTGGCGTGGAGCAGTCTACCGCTAAACAGCACGACTTCATGCGTATTCGCATTGAAAAAATAATTATAAGTATCCTCAGAGATGAAAGACATGATGGCAGAGTCCTTTGCTCGCACTTAGTGGCAAAGCGCCCATGTTCTGGAAATGCTGAGAAACCGAAACTCAAGATACTTGACGCTACCAAGATGGCCGCGTGCACAGCGCTGTCAGACCATCAAGCAGTTTCGCATATGGTCTAGGGCTATGATGAGAAGAAGTGTGTTTAAACTATTTTTTTTTCTTTACAAAAAATGTTTTTGAGAAGTCACAGGCAAAACAAACGTCTTGCAAAGTAAAAACTGCGCAGTAAATCGCCTCCCACAGACAAAAAAAAAAGGAAAAAAAAGGTATTTCTGGAAGACTGTATTTATAAACAAATACCATAAACGGTGTTAAAGCCTTTTATTAGTGTAAAAATATATGGTTATAAAAAAAAAACACCACAACAAAACTTTTCCAGGGCGCTAGTCTTCAATCACGTCTTGGACCCGTCATTGCTTGCTCCAGAAGCTGTTTCCTTTGGCTTGTAGCTGTAATAAAGTTGCAAGTAAGCACACATTGTGGTTTCTAATGCTCAATACCATTCCACTGTTTGCAAAGAGTGCATGAGCAAACAGTGTGCAATCAACACAGTCCAGCAGCGCTACTTGGTACTGCAACAAGCAAGGGAAGCATGAACCAAATGCACCAACACTTCAAATGGCAGCTGCCAGAAGCCATGTTGTGAAACAATGTAGATTTTTTTTTTCAAAGTTTGTATGTTCATTTATTTAAAGATAAAGCAAACTACACCGACTTGACATAACAGTATTAACAATTTAATCGGACAGTTTGTGTGCCATACAGTGTACCTGGTTTGCTTTAATTAAGAGTCCCGGATTTCGGAACATTTTTGCATTCATTCATTTAAAATTACTGAGAGGCAACTTTTTCTTTAAAAAATTTAGAAAGAATTCGAATCCTGTTTCCACAGACTTCAATGTTTGAGTATCAAAAGTGCCTGCATCCATGTGCATTATTCCACTGGCCTCATGCGAGTCTGAGTGCTCCAAGCCTGTGTGTGGCTGTATATGCACAATAAACTGTTGTGCGAGTTGGTGCCCGTTTCATCTACTCCCACTCAGCGGTATAAAAGGTTATTGCATTTTCTCTTATCATGCACTTTTTTCACTTGTATCAGAAGTAGTTTTTGCCCTAAAAAGTTGCATGATGCAGGAAGACACCGCATATCGCTCTAGAGCAATTTTGGTCCTCGTGGCAAACCATACTATGAAGACAAAAAGTATGGCCATCAGAAGCCAGGGTGTTGAAACAGTGATGGTTATCAACTGCTGCAGTATCAAGAGTAAGGTTGATAAATTCCTAAGCTTACTTACAATTGAGCCTGCAACTGTACTAGGTACAAAGTCCTGGTTGTATAGCATTAGAGGTTCTGACCAAATATGCCAATAGACCTTTTCTGCGTGGCCGTCGTCATCCTGAATAGCTAAACTTCCAGTATGCGGCTAAACATTTTTCTCTAGCCATGCCACCCAAGGTGTTCACATTTCGAATGCAACTGTCCCTCATTCTTGCTTTGCCCCCATATCTTTTTTTTACTTCTTCCACGTTGTAATGCCTTGCTTTTTTCTCGTCCCACATGCCGATATATGAACTACGTGAATGAGGATGAGGGTAAATGAAAAAGGACTATTAGAAAAAACAAAAACCTACATGTTTTATAGATATCTATTTCAGTGGGTGTTTTTATTATTTCCCAATGAGGGCAGTGCAGGTAGAGGAACATATACAACCATTGCAACCTCTAGAGAGTATGCTATTTTGGGAGATTTCAATCACTCCAATTTGGTTTAGGAGGATGGCAAGGTTCTCCTCTCAGAAAATTCAATTCATATTAGGATTAATGCCACTGCAGAAATGTTTGAAAAGAATATCATGAAAGGGGGGGGGGAAACAGTTTTTGAAACAGATTAGTTGTTATATGTAACATAGTGGGGCACTATAGACAAAGTTTTGTGTCCTGCCTAGTATTTCTTGCCGTAAGATTGTAACAGCAGCGCTAAATCAATGCCCAAACTGAAGTGTCAAGTAAAAAAATGTTTAGTTCTAATTAAAAAGAAGTAAGGCAATAAATGAACTTGCATTTATTTAATGATAGGGTCATTTTCCAGAAGATTATACATTTAGGTTCATGAAAAGTTAATTTGCTGACATTGACTTCAGTTTACTATCTTATGTTGATCAATATGTAATTCATTTGTTATTTTCATAGAAAATACAGCTGAGCCCCCAGATGTTTATATCGTTAACAACATTGTAGAACATACTCAAGATGAAAAGAGAGATAGCTATTTTACAGCTTTATTTTTTCTTGTGCTTATCAGAATGTATTTTGTTTTTATTTTGCAGTATTAACATTTGCAATAACATACATACAACCTATAGACTCAAACTTTTTTGTCTACGTAGATTAGAAAATATTCTTGCGAGGGCTGCTTCTTTTGCAAAACTTCTTCAAATGCACCACTTGGTCTGATTGAAAAGTAATTAAACTGATTTTAAAGCACAATATTATTTATTTGGGAGCATGTCCACTTTTTGATGAACAGTTCAATTAACTTTACACAAACCGAAAAATAAATTTATCACGCAAAAAGTATAAAGTAGAAACATTTTCCGCGTACCAAAACATTTTTTTTCCCGGTGTGATGCAGGCAGAATGGAGGGTACTGGACCTTGCGTTTCGTGCCAGTCATTAAAAAATCTAATTGGCCATGAAGTAGCATGATTATATACAAATACCAACGGGAAATTTACTTTTTTTTTTTTTAGTTGATGCAACTGACCCGTGCTGCAATTTACTCGCGTCTCAATTGATAGTTATGCAACTGACAGTTATACAACCGTTATACAAATGCACGTTATATGACTGACTGTTACACTACTGACAATTTGGGCAAATTTATTTTTATAAAAAAACTCACAGTTGAAATTTAACTTTCTTAACACCACAAAAACGCATGTCTGTTTTGTCACTGCAAGTTATTTCTCATCGAGATATTATGAAAAACAGCACATAAAAGATTGTTACACCACTAGCACATCAAAAAACTTTCAGCCTTTCCACTCTGGTGGAGAAGGAAGAGGAGCGGAGCTGTACTATGTACTGCCATCTATGAGCGACAACGGCAACCAGACAACCGGCAAGCCAGTTGTCTGGTTGCCGCCATCACTCATAGATGGCAGTAGCTGTCCAGAGGGTTGTGTCGAGATTTATTCGTCCACAGACACGAAACTGGGGAAACTAGTCCTTAATAGCTCCGCTGTAAAAATGTATGCATTTATTTCTGTCTATGCATAAGCTAATAAAGTTTGAGGCTTTTCCCAGGGTGAATGGCTCTTGTTGTAAGACTTCTCTGAAAATGTGTTAAACAGTCTGCATACTTACAAATTAAACATGGCTGGCAGAAGCTTTTACATAAATTTGGATATCTTTCGTTATACCACTCACACTCAGGTCGGTCAGACTTGTTTCTTTTAAAAATTTGTAAAAATATGAATACTTTAGCAACACTGGATGCTGAGATCATAAAAATTGGAGCTGACAGAGTTGTATGGTTTTTTAAATCAAACTTATAAAAGTTTACTTCGCTAAAACAAAAGTTTGCGCCTTTGAAACTTGTGTGGTAATTAGCAGATGCAAAACAAATGCAGAAATTACACAGGATGCAATCTAAACTTTTTTTTTTTTCTAAAATAGTCTTAATTATGAGAACTTGCAAATATTTGTTTTTAGGACACCCTATATTTTAGGAATGACGGGAGGAAGGCATTTGAAAGATACTTGACAATCACATGAATGTTTAATTTTCGGGATAATGTTTAATATTCCTTCAGAAGAAATGGTAGAGCAAGAGGGGAAAAAGCTTCAACATGAAGCTCAATCCTGCAACCCCATCAGATTGGTACACACAATTTGTGCAATGGACTGCTTTCACTGTATCTAAGACTGCAAACCAGATAGACAAGCCACATTAACGTTCAACTATGTGTTCTTGAATTTTTAGAACATTTGAATGAAATACATTCAAGCTTAGAATTCACAACCTTGCTGAAAAATGTGCTCCCTCTTAAATACATTCTTCTGCAACTAAGAACAAGCCTTGGCTGACAGAAGAGATGAAGTAGATTATGAAATGAAAACAAAGAGTATAACTTGAATATGGAAATAAAAAGAATACTGCCCTTAGTTCTTGAAGGGAGGGAGGCAGCGGCGAATAAAGCTCGGGGATAAATAGCGCGAATGCAATCTCCAATTGCCAAAAATTGCATGCCTTATTTGTCCCAGGTTGGGGTCGCTGAGCTTTATTCGCCACTGCCGCCGTCCCTTCAAGAACTAAGGGCAGTATTGTTTTTATTCTATTACTCGCGAGAGTTTGCTTTGCAATCCAGGTAGGTAATTTTAATATGGCAATGAAGACTATAGTGAAAAATTTCCAAACCAGTGCCGGCTTGCTAGAAACAAAGCCTTAGCAGTCTTAGCTGAGACTGTGTGAAAGAAAACACTGCTAAAGCTAGCACAAGAGCAGAGTGGCATGCGAAGTCTAGTCTCAAGTGCTTGTGAGCTCCAGGCTTGGCAGGCTTTCTTTCACACAGCCTTAGCTAAGACAATGTGTCTAGCAAGCCAGCCAAGATGTTATGAGGACTTGGATTCAAAGCTAAAAATGAATCCTAAAGAAATATGGCAATTTGTGAAGACTATAAAGCTAAATAAAAAGATTAAATATTTTTTTTGCTCTATACCTATTGCCTCTGGTTGTTTCCCAACTGTGCAGTCAGTGGTGAAACATGCTATGCCACTCATACCCAGGTAGCACCATTCTTTAAGCCAAAACTGGTTATTAAAAAAATAAAATAAAAATAATAATAACCATTAGAATTATTAAAGGAGCGATTCTGAAACTAGCTCCTATTTCGAGGTCGACACCTTGAAATAAGTCAGTTTCGGAATCGGTCCTCACTCAAAAATGCATTTTGTAACATAGAAATGCAGTTAAAAATCTTCTTTCTCTAAAGGAAACCTTATTCTGTAAATATAAATCCCATCAAGGCACTTAAGAAAGGGGGGGGGAGGGGGGTGTTTTTTGAACACAATGGGTGCTCAACTACACTGCACCCCCCACAAGGCTTGTTTTGAGCCTAAACCAAATTACATACATTTCAGAGCTGGACACAGAATGAAAGGAAGAGCACTGCAGCATTCGCCCTAAAACCCCTAGCCAAAGAAAGAAAAGAAGAAAAAAAGTCCCTGGTCCGCAGTTTGTGGGCAGTGGCTGTTTTGTCAGTCTTTTCCTTCTTTTTGTTGCTTGTTCGACCTTTTTCTACTGGTGAAAAAGAAGCAACTTCTTTTTCCAGCTCCTACTATTTTTTTTTTTTTTTGCAATAGCACTCAAAATGTTTTAAATAATATTGCTGTATGCGAGTCAAGGTGCAAGATATATATAAAGGTGTGCACACCGCGCGTGCCTCACAGCTGACAGATAAAGTCCTCGTCTCGCCTTTGTTGCAAACGGCACCACCAGATGGCTCCACGATAAGCGGCTAATTAAGGTCCCTATATACTGAAAGGTAGCGCCAACTATTGTCTGAAATGGGAAAGGGAAATTCCTCTTCACCCATGCCCTTTCCTCTAATAATTTCTCCCCCTTCGCTTCAATTGGATCGGGCACAACACGTGACCGTAACCTTCCCATAATCCCGCGCGATTCGGTTGTCTGTAGTGAACCGGCGCCATTTTCGTGTGAGGTATGGCAGTGGCTTCCTTTGCTTATGACCTAGCCGTAAATATATATAATTTTTTTGGGGCTACAATCTTGGTGGCAATGCGATGCCATCCTGCTGTGCTGTGGATTGTACGAACAGCGTTGCAAAAGGGAAGAAACTTTTACCGCCCCGACAAAAAAGGAAAACTTCAGCGACAAAGACAATGGCTCCACCAGATCGGTCGGAAAAGTTTAGACTGCCCCGAGGGAGATGAGTGTATTTGATGGGTAGTTAAATGCAAGAGGTGCGTAAATAGCCGACGTCAGATATTCCTTCGAGCGCATGTGCACAGTTCCAGGTAGTATGAATGGCCATAAAATGTGTATGAAGTAAACCAAGCTGCTGGTATGGCAAAACTATCGGTAATGCTAAAAAATTACCAAAAAATCTTTAGTGTTATTGTCTTTTACTTGCCTAACTCAAGTGATGCCGAGTCTGCAAATGCCCTTCGTACAAGATACTAAAAGGAGTATTCAATGGCAGCCATAGCTGTGTGCGCGACTGCAGAGCGTGTGCTGGTGGCGAGCTTCCACAGTTCTTTTGCAACGTGCATTCTACACAATCAAGATCGCTGGTCTTAGCAGCCTATTAATGTGAGCTCGTTCTGAGCATGCACTTTGAACAGCGCCCTCAAATATGGAATCCAATGAATACCCCTATACTCCATCTCATGAGTTGCATGCAGCAGGGGCGTGAGCGTGCGGCTTTCAGATTTGCTTTTCTTTCACGAGCACTCACGAAAGGAAAGCAATTCTGAAAGCCATGTGACCTTGCCTTTGCTGAACATAACTCCTGATATAGAGTATTAAAAGTTTTAGTAGAGCGTTCGCTAAGGATTGCGGGCCTTGCAGGCACATGCTCAATCCATGCTCTAAGTGATGGCACGAGCTCCCGCTATACTTCGTTTCAGCTTGGGTCCAGACGCAGCCGATGCTACAAGCGCGAGCTCGTGGCTTTCAGAGTCCCTGCCAAGCACGCGCGCCCGTGCAGTGCAAGCACTGCTCAGGGCCACAGGCTCGCGCTTGTAGCATCGGCTGCGTCCGGACCCAAGCTGAAACGAAGTATAGCAACGCAGTCCTTGCCTACAATCCACTAAAACTGCCTATTTACATGCAGGAAGAGGTGCATTCTATCGTGTACCTGCTATCAGCACTTCCTGCATTAAACAGGTAAATGCTATATGTTTATGCAGTGCATGTCGATGTTGCAAAATACTCGGGACTAGATTGTTATTTATTTATTTATTTTAACTCGTCTGCGTTCAGCGGAATAGGAGAAAGCTTGTCTTCACACCCGAGCGACTCCAACTCTGCTCGCGTTATTACATTCTCTGACTGAGATGTCTTCTTATGTTTTGGAACTCCAATAGAGATGCACAAAAGCTAGTTTCATCACAACAAAAAACAAAACTGCTTTCATATTAAAAAAAAAAATTAAATTATATAGTAGTCTGCCGTTTGAAATAGCAAGCAAGTACGGCCCGGCATGGATGCGAGGCCTTGTGCGAGGCCTTGTGGGCCTCGCACAAAAATGGCGGCAAGGGGCGTGGTGTGGAAGGAGGGCGAGGAGGATCGCCCTTGATGGAAAGGAGGAAAATGTGGGGAGAGGGAGAATTGCACTACCTTTCAGCATATAGGGACCTCACGGCTAATTACAGGGTGTCCAAATGCTCGATCGGGGTCACATATTTTATGGGCCGCGTTTGCAATACGAGCTGCGAGGAGGTGACGAAAGCGTTAGTCGTCTGCAAACATCTCTGCTCTTCCTCCTGCTTTCTTCCTCGTCACGCGACAATGCAGCGCATGCGCAGTTGCAACTAATCAGTGTGGGAGGCATCCGCCATTTAATTGCTAAACGCTCCCCATGGTTCGAGATGGACCCTCCCCTACAGCCTAGGCTCTCTAGCTAATGGCAGCCTGTCGCCGCCCAGTTTCCCATGCTTCTCTATGGGAGACATGCTTGTTTTTAAAGTTGTTCTCTGGGTGCGCCACATCACGAAGAAATTGGCATTTGCACTACGTGTGTTGCTTAGACACTACTTCGTCATTGACCCTAAATTTGCGCCTCAACCGGCGGCAATAACAGTTTTATGAACGTGCTGAAGCGGAGAGATCTCTGGCGCCACGTTCCAGTCAGCGTCCGTCAAGGTCTGAGCAGACGCTCTAAGCGAGAAAAGAGAAAAGTGCGTGCCCAGATTGACTTTTTTTCGTTTTTTTTTTCCTCATTTGTGTTATTTGAACAGCTGAGATGCTGTTGGCAAGCCACAAGAGGTCTTTATCTGGTCGATTGCGTCACAGTGTTTGCCGTGCTGCATGCCCTCACCTAGAGTATATATATCTTACACCGTGATGCGAGCTAAGCTACCCGCGGCATTTCCTTTGGAGCTGGCGCCTACCCCTCGTGTCGTTTGCTCCTTATTTGCTTGAGGAAGGCAGATGCATGAATGAAGTCGACATATAACTAGATTTTCATAAAAATTTCTGTACCCTCTTAGCACACCCCACGTGGTGCTTATTCATTCTTTGTCAGACTATTTGTTAGTTGGCCGAAAATCCGCAATGTGCCAAATAGGTTAATTCTAAAACGGAATATGAATCAAATATTAAAAATATTCGGCTGATATTGGAAATGTCGAAGATTCACACACGCCTACTAAATACTTTTCCCGGCCCCCTTTGAACTTGCACATGCTTCCTATGGATGGAGCACCCGAGTTTCTCACTTTCTCACTTGTAGACAAAATGGAGCGTATTTACGAGATAATTTCTCAAACAATGAAAGGCGCCAAAGGATGATGAGAAAGGCGTCACCTCTCCCAGTTACGATGATTGAGATCCGTGAAGTCTTCCACCGAGACAATGTCTTTCAGGTAGCGGGCAAGCTTCAACAACTCCCGGTCGGTGTCGCGAAGTTGATGTGCGTTGCGGAACGGCCGTACCTACGGGCAGAAACACCAGCCGCCGGTTAGAACGGCCCCATTCGGTGCTTCACAGAAAACCTGTGCAGACATCAAACATTCAGGTGTCGTGCGACTTTTGTTGTCGTGGCTTGTGGAGCAAGACACAGAACGAGACCGCTGATGTCATCACCTTCTAACTCCTTCAAGGTTGGGCTATTTGGCTTCCGCAGAACTGGTCACCATAAACTTTTTTTTTTCAGCATTCTACAAATTAGTTTAAGCACAGGCAAACTGGAACTGGAATTCATTATAAACATTCAAAGGAGTGTCAGAGTGATTCTGCATCAGTTCATGCAAAGACGATCTAGGCCATATTTTTCATATTGCTCTTAAAGGTACATGTGTGAGCTATGCCCAAGGCACACCACATCAATGCTACAGCTAAATTGTTTTTGAATAGATATAAAACTACAAAGCACAAGGCACAAAAAATAACCATAATTCACATGCTACGTTGAACCAACATTATTTTCACGCTGTACTTACACTGTGGCAATTCTTTCCGACCATACTATGACAAACCCGTGGGCGATACAAGTCGAAAAGACAGAGCAACAATTGAGAGATGTCAACGGCCCCACCCCGAGACGAGAAGTTGAACTAGATGCAAGAAAGAGCATCTCGCATCAAGCTCAACTTTTAGGCTTGGGGAAACTGGCGTCTTTCAGTCGTTACTCGATTGTTTCAGCCAATGTGTCATAAAATGCAAGTAAAAGTTTCCTGCTAAAACTATACATTGAACAAAAAGGGTTGGTGACATATTGGTTAATGCCCAAGCACCCATTTACAGAGAGGCATATGATGAGCATTGTATCGAAAAACTACTAAATTAGTCGCTTTTAGAAAGATTTGAGGAACGTGCTGCATGTCACCGCATCCCAACAAAGACCAAATTTGAATGCACTGCCAAGGTTTCAGTTTCATATTGGTTGCATCTAAGGACCAAGAACCATAAGCAAACCAAAAACCCGGAAGTGTGACCTAAATGCTCCATCCTTCAACCAACAGCCAATAAAACACCGAAACCATGGAGGCACATTCAGTTGTTATTTTTTGGGGGGATGATAAACAATGCATGCACCTTAGATCTTTTCTTGAAGTGGTTTTCAATGTTGCCCAGCAAATTTACAATTTAAACAATGCCTTCATTCTTACTATGTAAAACGTTTTTTATCACTTATCCCGAATGCTATCGACCCCCCCCCCCCAGGTCATAAACCTTTTTTTGCCGTTCTCTAAGAACCAGCCCTGACAGATAGCCGAGAAACCCCCTGCCCTCAGGATTGCTGCAATAAAGTAGTGCAGAGGCCTACAGACCTTGTAAACGATAATACACATACTAGGGTGTATCTAACTCATGGTTCCACATCAGAAGGTGGCTCATATCTGCTATGACAGTGCATAAACTGGAAAAGCACTTTACTTGGGGTGGGGTGGGGTGGGGGGGACAGGGATGGTTGAGCAAATTTGGGAATGCTGGGGAACCCTCAAGGGTACTCTGGAAAACCCAGTTTGAAAACCGAAGCTCTGTCCAATGGACTTCCTATAATCTAGATTCCAGCCTAAAACATGATTTGAAAACGCTACTGCTTGAATTTGTGCTTTGTCATTTCTTTGTTCTTTGTCTGTAATAAAAACTGATGAGCAGTACTCCTCACATTTGAGTTATTCTCTTAAAAGAAGCAATGCAAAATTATGTTGCCTAGCAAGACAGCACAGGAGGGAACCAAAACAATGACATGTTACGGCAGCCCTTATTCAGGTAGGAAAGCACAGCACAGACTTTTGTCCAGACCCTGCAGAGCACTTTGAACTACTTTCCACTCCGTGAAAGCCTTCCACAAAGCTTTTACAAGCTTCCAATACCTGACAAAGTCCACTGACAATCTAATGCTCTGTTATAAAACTTCGAAAATAAATATTTCAGCTTATGTTCTTTTTATCCTCATGCACTGCAAATGTTTCATGTGGTCACATATAAAAGACTGTACCAATTTCAATGCCCTGGGGCGTAAATTGTTGTTATTGTCGTAGCTTCATAAAAAAAAAAAAAAAAAAAAAATGAAGGAAGATACAGTTGTGTAGCTTTAAAGGGCAACTCCGGTCGAAAACGAAACCAGAATAAATGAGTGGTATTGCTTTAGTGGCACGAAATATGATCGCAGGCGAAACATTACGTCAAAGGAAAGCCACGCACTCCACTAAAACCGATTTTAAAGATGCGACCAGTTGCTCTTCAGCGGGTGCCAAGCGGATTAGCTTTTAGCCAAGCAACACTGGGCAACGCATACCGCAGCACCATTGTGACGTTATGTCGCGGCCGTACAGCTGATGATCAGCTGTACCCTCCTTAGCAAACAGTTTTGGTGTTGCCGTAGGTGCCCGAAATCAAACTTTAAGATGCTACATATAAAACTACACACAATATTGAAAAAACTCAATTATACCTTGTAATTCAGGGTCACTGACTGAGCTGAAAACAGTCGTAACCCCGAATTCGAAAATACTGACAGGAGTTGCCCTTTAACCCTTTCCCTACCAAGGATGACCTGGGTTCGTCCACACTGTTTGTCAGGCTCCCCCGAAGACGAGCTGGGCTCGTCCACGTGTTTCTAGTTAGCTTTGCCGTGGATAGATGGCGCTTCATGGAAAATCAAAACATGGTAAATCTCTGAATTTGGCAGAAAATTGTTCCAAAGCAGGCAACAGGGGATTTAAAAATGGTGGCGTCAACTTCTGGTCACTGCGTTCGTAGTAGGGGTGTCGCAAACTTTTGTCGAACCAGATTTTTAGGTCGAACTTTCGAGGTTCGACTGGGTCGAACCGGTTCGACGAACCTTCGAACTTTTCACCACATTCGACCGGTTTGACTTTGTGGACAGTGTGGCCAGACCTTGATACAAGCATGTCTAGGTTTGGAGAATTTTTTTTTATGAAAAGGGTTATTTTAATTTATAAACAGTTGCAATTAAAAGAAACTGATTCTAATCACTGAAGAAGTTAATAACTTAATTTTTTGTACTGTATTAACTGAAATAACCAATCAGCGCTGCCCTTAATATATCCCTTAGCCATTACCATCCAATCCGAAGCCAACTGGCCAGCTTGTCGCGCATGCGCACACGAGTCGAACCTCAACCCTCCCCTCTCCTACGCAATCGGATGATTACTCCCCCTTTTACATTTCATCCCGTCTTGACCATCAGCATAAAGTTGGAGTTCCAAGTTCGTTTACCACAACATTTCAATCTTCTTTTTTACCCCGCACAGCCGAGGAATGGAACCACCTCCCCGGTTTGATTGCTACTATAACTGATACTAACCTGTTTAGAAATTCCATCACTAGCTATTTTTGCAGTGACCCATGACCTATTAGTATTTTTCTTTGTTTGTTGTATATTTAATATTGTTGACTTGTTACTATATTACTATCTTTGTTTCATGTATGTGCTCTCCCCCTCTGTAATGCCTTCGGGCCCTGAGGGTACTTTCAATAAATAAATAAATACAAGGTTCGTCGAATTTTCCACTAAAAGTTCGAAAAAGTCGAACCTGGTCGAACTCGAACCTCGGCCGGTTCGCGACATCCCTAGTTCGTAGTGATGATCTTGCCTCAAAATTGGGGCAAAAACGAAGATATTGTGACGTCCCTTCAGATTCGGAAGACGAGGAAATGAATCTTTTATCAGACAGCGAGAGCGATGCAACTGAGTCATTGGATTTTAGCTGAGACAACTCTGATTTTGATGATGACATCGTGTCGGCATTGGACTAGAATCAACCAAAAACATCCCCGTCCAGCCCCTCCTGCTTTGCATTCCCTTTGCGTGCAAGGTGATGTGAACTGTCTGCAGTACTGCTACGCCCAGCCTGAACATCTATGTGCAAGGTGATGTGAACTGTCTGCGGTAATGCAGTGAAGCTGAACTTTCGTACCCTTTTCTTTTACAGTGTGTTCAAAGATTTCTCAAATAATAAATTTGTTGGCATTTGCTTTTGGCCTTTGTATTGCATAATAAATTTATAAAGCACATTAAAAAAAATCTGTATTTTCAAATCGTTTCTTTTTTAATTTTTGGCGGTAGGCAAAGGGTTAAAAGGATACGCGATGAAGTTCTAGCACCTATTTTATTGTCAAAATGTCAACCACGTTCTGGCGATAGGTTGGAGACACCAATTTTTTGCTCGACAAGAGACCAACACATTATGCGTTGATGACGCCAAGTGGCGGAGCTCATAACCACGCCAGCCCCCAAGCAGCTTTGCCCGTGCTGGGCCAGCTAACGTCATGTCTCTTAAGATGCATCGCACTCTCCCGTGGCTGCTCTTCGAGCGCTCGCTGGAATCGGTCCTTTGGAACGAGAAATATAGCCATCCTAGGATGCATCGCACTCTCCCGTGGCTGCTCTTCGAGCGCTCACTGGAATCGGTCCTTTGGAACGAAATATATAGCCCTTCGTTCAAAATACAAGCGTACAATTGTCATTAGAAGATAGAGCTGATCATATTTAACTTATTTCTGAACGCGAGAGGTATATTTTAAGCTTCGATTCAGTATCCCTCTAACTATGCCTATGCAGCTTTTTTCTTCCCACTGGTCATCTCAGACTCATCAGACTAGCAAAAGAGGTGGGTGCACCACAAGGCACTCTTGTTTACTGGTGACAATGATGCCTCCTCAATGTGATAGCTCGGTGGGCCTGCCTAATTGTGTCAGATGCAGGCACCCCGGCCAATAAAAACCCGTTTGAGGGCTGCCTGAAACTCACCCTCAGTCCACTCTGGGGGTTCATGAGGAAATTGCGACGAATGTCATCGAACATGATGGTATTTTCCGGGCGGTAATTCGGCAACTTGGCCCAAATTAGTGCCAGGGGCTTGATCTGAAATGAGCATTTTCCCAAAGGTTTTAGACTGAGTGATGTCGGCTGCATTGCTCATGCATCATGCAGTAGAAGGGAAGAGAATGAACAATGACTTTCTTTAAAGAAATTTTCCATGGTGTAATGACTACACTTAATAAATGTGTTGCTTTGAATATGGGCTAATAGTACTTCAATTATAAATAATAATTATAAATAAAATTATTAAACAATAATAATTATAATTCTAAATTAATAAATAAATAAATGAGGGGTCAAGAGAAATAACAAAGGGAAACAAAAAATGGAAACTTCCAGAATCAACAGCAGTATCTGAAGTCAGTTAGTGTGAGCACAGTGAGTACAAAGATCAAGAGGAACAACAAAAGAGAAAGCAAACTTCAAATACAAAGAAGCGACCGAAAACCCAACATGGTGCTACCACGGTAGTATATAAAACACAGAAGAAACAAAAACACCAACATAAAGCGCGAAAAAAAAAAAAAACAATTTGAAACAGTTTTCTGTAATGCTATGAAACTGAGCCACAATTATGTGGAAATGTCATAGACAATTTCGTCAAAAGAGGAAATCGTCAAGAGCGAGAGAGTGAACAAAATCGTGCACTCTCTCGCCGACGAGTGAGTGCACGACACTAGAGTGCCGCAACACGAGAGCGCTTGGTATTAGAGCGCGTCACGAGGCCGCGTAACCAGTCGAGCACGTGACGCGAGAGCGCTGACCAGGCCGACGGATAGCTTGTACCGTCACGAGAAATGTTTGTTACCGGGTGCACCGGCCACACACACAACACAATCGTATACAACAGTCGCCACTACTGATCTCGGTGCTCCAATATGCATGGGACCATTTTGTACCATATCATTTTGAGGAGGATGCTTTTAGGGGCGAAGCTCCTTAGGGGCCAGCCATGTCCGTATGTCCGTCCGCCGTAGGCCGGCGTCAGGTGCTCGTGCTTCTGCTCGTGAGATCACGTGCTCACGAGCACACGAGCACCTGCTCACGTGCTCGTGTAGGGCAAAAAAAAAAAAAGATAAAAAAATTACGAGCTTGTGAGCTGACGTGCTCGTGTAGGGCAAAAAAAAAAAAGAAATAAAGATGAAAAAAGTGATAAAAAATGTTGAAATCTGTTTGCGCAGCGACAGAACGAGTAGGGGGCTCTGAGATGTGGTAGTAACTCAAGACCTGGGGTTTCTGTCATGGATGAAACGCATGTAGCCGCTCAACGTCTATACAGGAGAGGGCGCTGCGGTCAAATGCGTATATAATCGCGTTAAACTTTGCATGCATTGGCTCAACGTTTATAGACGAGAGGGCGCTGCAGTCAAATGCTCAAATGCGTATATAACCACGTTCCATACCACACATTCTCTTTCTGACATGGATGAAAACGAACGAAAGGCTCGGCATGCTGCGGCTCATCGTCTACGCAGACAAGCACCAGCAGAGCTTCGCCCCAACCAACATCATTCACCACGTGGAGATGCGGTCATTTTTTTATCACTTAATTTCCATGAAAAAACCATCATGAAGACCCGTCACGAAGGACCTGATGTCACGGGGATGTCACGCACGCTCTCTTGTCGCATTCTCTCATGTGGTGTGCATAACAGGGTGCACACTCAAGTGGTTGTGCACCTTCGTGTTGTACACTCAACTGGCTGCGCACTTTCTTGTCGCCTGCTCAAATGGTTGTACACTCCACTGGTGCGCGCTCTCGTGTCGCATGCTCAACTGTTGCGAGCTCTTGTGGTGCGCGCTCAACTGATTGCGCACTCTCTTGTTGCACGTTCAATTGGTTGCGCACTCTCGTCACACGCTCAACTGGTTGTGCGGCACTCTCGTGTTGCGCGCTCAATTGGATGCGCACTCTTGTGTCACGAACTCAACTTGTGCATTCTCGTGTCACATGCTCAACTGGTTGCGTGCTTTCTTGCACCCCCTCCTGACATGCACACTCGTGTTGCATGCTTTCCCGTCAGCACTCTCGTGTCGCGCACTTTTGAGTTTCACAGCCCTTGCTGGGACGCCCTATGGACGCTTTGCACACGCGCCAGATTACAGCTGCCATTGCTGACTCTCCGAGGTTTTACCAAAATACCGAGCCACTGAAACGGTCGTTGACGATCCTCCACAATGGCTAATGCTGAGGATAAGAACACAGTAGAATCTAAAAAGGCAATAACCTGGCCTGCTATGGTAATGATAAAGTGAAGTAAACGGAATAAGAGGAAACAAAAACTGAAGGTCAGTTATGGCAGCGCCCACACACAGCTGCTGCAAAGCGTCTATACAATGCTTTGTGCAAAAAACAATTCAAGATCCGGGGTTTATGGACCCCAAGCGTGGTTGATATATGCCAGTGAGAAACATTTGGTAAAAAGATTTCTTTTTAAAGGGAGCTCCGGCGATTTTTTGAGCTATTCATCCTAGACATTTTTGGAATATCCAGGCTTTACTCTCTCTGGCATGATATTTAATATCTCTAAATTCAAAATAGCTATTCACAAATGGCATATGAATGTGATGTCAAAACCAAAAGTTTCCCGAGCTTTCCAGTGGGGTAATGTCACACATATAACTTGCAAGTCGAGCAGGCAGTATAAAAAATATAGCATTTTGTGCATGTTTTTCGTTTTCCTCACATGAGCTTAACCAGCATTCATTTCACACCCTCAAACTTCCTGTAACCCATCGGGCACAAGCTGTAATGCCTCCATATTGCCCCACATCACAACTTCTGACATCACGTTTTTAGTATTGCCAGTAGAACCTCTCAGCCTATAGGACCAAATTTACAACATCAATAACTTTGAGAAAAATTTATTGTGACTTGCAATTATAGGAGTTTGGATGTGTCTATTGATGTGATGAACCAATTTTTAGGCAAATGCTCACATGAGCTTAAGCAGCATTCATTTCACACCCTCAAACTTCCTGTAACCAATCGGGCACAAGCTGTAATGCCTGCATATTGCCCCACATCACAACTTCTGACGTCACGTTTTTAGTATTGCCAGTAGAACCCCTCAGCCTATAGGACCAAAGTTACAACATCAATAACTTTGAGAAAAAATTATTGCGACTTGCAATTATAGGTACTAGTTTGGATGTGTCTATTGATGTGTTGAACCAATTTTTAGGCAAATGAGAGACTATAAAAAATTTCACTGGAGCTCCCCATCAAGGGGCCAGGGGCCGAAGATGAACAAGGAAGGCTCTCACATCCACCATGCCAAATTTGGACGTGTGCAGGCTGATCATGGCAGCGGAGTCAAGCAAGAAGCAAATCTTGTACTCGGCGTGGCGCGTGACTCCAAGTTCCCAAAGCTTGGTATCAATCCACTTCATATTTGTGGCCGCTGAAAGGAGAACGTCCACGTAAGGAGGACTGTTTGGCACCTCAGCTGCCTCAGTGCCAAGCAGGTAACACCTCCCGAGACAATGAAACCAGTCTTACGAGAGATGGATGGAGATTTATTACAAATTAAAGAAAATTTGTACCAACTACTGCAGTGAGCAATAACGAACCTTAGAGGGTCACGAAACAACTTCACAACCTTGGTTAATAATGATGAGAATAAACTCCACTAATTTTCCAATGAACAAACCTTTTTAAGCGTAAACTGCGCTCCATTTGCAAACTACCCGACATATATATTTTTAGGACAAAGAAGGTAGTCTGTATTTTACATAGAAAATGAAACCCTAAACAAACAAAAATGTGCATAAAAATAAAGGTAAAAAAATTTTCCATTCTCCTGTAGTACATCAAATGATTTTTGAACCAGTGTGGCTACCCTACCCTCTTAATAGAAAAATTAACTTTTTGGCAGTTATCTCCTCGCTTCGCTGCAGGAACTAACCACCCTGCATCTCAACTTTGACAGAATGCTTTTGAAAGCCTTTATGGTGCATATGGTCAGGTGGTGATACTTTTCCTTCAGAAGGCTTTACAATAACCGTTAATTCAAGTTGCAAACAGTGTCAGGAAACTGTGGTACAATTTTCTCTTTGCAGTTCACTTGGAAAGAGAATTTGGTTCTTTTTGTGCAATGCCATTTTTATGATTTTTGTCACCACACTATAATTTAGATCAGTGGTTCTCAGATGGGAATCCGCGAAGCCCAGCCTCATCAGTAAAGCCCAGCAATTGAGCTGTGTTTGACTCTGTGTGTTGTGCTGCCCTTCATCTTTTCCCCAGTCTCGGGGTTTGTCTTAAAATAAAAGTTGTAATTTCCTCAGATTGAGAGGAAACGTTCCAATTTTCGGGTGAATTTTCTCATGTATATGTCAATAAGACAGGTATACTTCGCACTAGCCCTTAGTTATATCCAGTTAATAAATCACTATCATAATTAACCTACACTTTTCCCTTCCCCTCACCAAGAACGGAGTCCTTCATCATCTCCGCCGATCCACAAGGGGTCCGCGAAACATCAATGGTTGAGAACCAATGATCTAGACTTTCCAAGATGTTTGTAGGTAGCATGCTCAACCAATCAGTGTCCAGCAGCCTTCACATAAATATGTTTGCTTGCACATTACATCTGTTACATGCCACTTCCGTTTGTAATTCTTCTGACCCCAAGGGTATCAAATACACAGGTAAGCATGAAATTGTCAAACAAACACTGCTGATAGAGTGCTTACAGGGGTGAGACAGGTGAAACAGGTTTTGGAGCAATTTTTCGAGCAGAAAAATCTGGATTTTGGAGCAGCTTAGGAGCACAAAATTCTCGTTTTGGAGCAGCAGTTTATGCATTTTGGAGCAACTTCGAAGCACAAAAGTCTACAGTTTGGAACAGATTAGGAGCAGAAAATCTTACAGGAGCTAATCAGCAATTTAAATCATAAAAGATCTGATATAAATCACATTGTTCTTTTTTAATTGTTATTTTTGTCCACCCTGGTTCCAAAAAGTCTTCAGCGCCAATACGCCCTAAGATAAAATATAAAAGAAAAAAAAAAAAACGGAAAAGGCAAACGCGAGTTTTATGCACATAAATGAGGACAGGAAACACAGGCTTGCTGCAAAGTTAGGTGGGCACCAGGTACCTCAAGCTTGTACGAACTGGTGCCAAAGCGCAATTGTAGTGGAAAACTTTTTAAAGCAGTGATTCGAGAGCATGAACAGGGAAGCACGGTTTACTACAACCAGACATCGATCGGACGCGCATAGAAAGCACGTGCAGATAGAAAAATACTCCCCACAAAAGTGAGTCACAAGGTAAATAGTGAATTGGTAGAAGAACTATGAGCACCACATGCAGGCTAAATATGGGTGTGCGACAGATTCATTCGATTGCTCACGCACTGGAAGCACGTGTGTGATAAGCGAAAGTACTCACGGTGCCGGCACCGTCCATTTTGACAAGATTACGGACACGAATGAACAATTACACAATGGAGACACCCAATCGCACTTTTAAGAAAAGGTTTACTCTCAAAACGAAAGAAATACATAGGTTTGCTCATCTTGATTGCCTGTGTGTCGTGCCTCCCGCGGCCAGACAGCAAGACCGCGTGACAGCGCACCTTTAGCATGCAGTCACAAATGACAGCGGAAAGTAGTAGGAAAATCGGGAAAAGACTAATGTATCATAGGTATAGAAGGGTACTACAGCTAAAATCTTGGAATCTGGCGGTTGCTTGCGCCACCCTGTAACCATGCCGTGTACTCTACTACGAGATTGAATGATGCCAACCAATCCCCGCTAAATCTAACGTCGCCGCAAACTTGTTCCTTTTAGTTTTTGAGTTACTTTGGTGCAGTGTGGCGCAATTTCGACCGATTTCGCGTTTTTGGCGCAACTAGGTGCAGAAAATTGGGTTTGTATCAAAATGGCGCAATTGGCGCAGATGTCACACCCCTGTGCTTAGATAATTACAAACCCATGATGGTTTTAATATACCGGGTGTTTTCTTAGCCTTTGAAGATTTTTGTAAAAAAGGATTTGAAAGCTACTTTAATGCTCTCTCTGCAGATGAGTTATACAGCCAGGGGACATAATATAGGCGGTTAATCGTCACAATAAGACGAATAATTAACTTATATTTGAAAATGTACTTTTTAATGAGTGAAAGTTAACATTTTGTTCCAATTAAAAACTTGCTGAGCACCATCAAAAACCACGAAATCACTTAGTAATTTTGGAAAGATTTGGAGCGCATGGGAAGCGCGGTTCCAGATTAGCTTACCCGATATGAATAGCAAATCAGGGAGCTGGCTAAAGGCTAGCGTGTGAATCAGAGGTGTGTTTCCCTAAGCCTTGTCTCCACCCCGTAAACCAGGTAAAAAGAGAGCCTGTTGACTTACTTCATAAGCTTTTCTGAATACCGCATTTACTCGCAGAATGAACGCACTTTTTTCCCAAAAAATCGAGGCAAAGTTGGGGGGTGCGTTCATTACGCGAGGTAAAATTTTTGCGTCCTTATTTACTGGCACAATGAACGGACCTTTTATCCCGGAAATATCGACGTAACTTCTTATCTCTTTGCGCGCGGCGCGGCGACCCCAAAACCAAACTGCGATGCGCAAAAAAAAAAAATGCTCCTCTCAAATGTTTTTTTTTTCTTGCTTCCGTGTTGTTGTTTTTTTTCCCGCCTTTCGCAAGTTGTTTTGTTTGCCCACCCTGCCCATGCATTCGCGACCTCGCTGCACCGGGATAGAAAAGTGCGTTCAAGGAGGGCTCCTCGCTTCTCTTTCCAAAGTGTGAGGAGGAGGCGAGGGCAGGACCTTCCTTATGTGCGCTTTGTTTAGGCGAGGGCTTCTCCGCTTTTCTTTCTTATCTCCTTGCGCGCGGCGCGCGACCCTGGAACCAAACTGCGTTGTGCAAAAAAATAATAAAAAAAGCTCTTCATGTTTTTTTTTTCCCTAAATCCGTGGATTTTTTTTTTTGCTGTCTTTTGCAAGTTGTTTCGCTTTGCTTTGGCGAGGGCTTCACCGCTTCTCTTTCCTAACTTCTTGCGCATGACGCGCGACCAAACTGCTCTGTGCAAAAAAAAAAAAAAAAGTTTTTTTTTTTTTTAATTTTGTGGATTTTTTTTTGCCGCCTTTCGCAAGCTGTTTTCTCGCTTAGGCGAATGCTTCTCCGCTTCTCTTTCTTAACTCTTTGCGCACGGCGCGCGAACCAAAACCAGACTGCGCTGCGCAAAAAAAAAGAGCTCTTTTTAATGTTTTTTTTTACTTCCGTTGGATCTTTTTTTATTTTTTTAACGCCTTTTACAAGGCGTTTTGTTCGCTCATGCTGCCCATGCATTCGCGACCTCGCTGCACCAGGATAGAAAAGTGCGGTCATTTCGCGCTCGTGGGAGGGGGGGGGTCAAAATTTTGACGTCCGAGTTGGGGGTGCGTTTATTACGCGAGTGAAAAAAAAAAGTCGAAATTTTGAGAGCCGACTTGGGGGGGTGCGTTCATTACGCGAGTGCGTTCATTGTGCGAGTAAATACGGTATGTGCTTGCAACCAACTGTGCCATGTGCTGCTTTGCTCTTGCCCTCCGCTCTCTCTCCTTTTCTTTTTATTATTTATTTTCATGATGCCATGCTGGTGCTCCAATTTGTCGATTCGTCCGGTCGCGCTCATGGGCTCTTGTCCCTGCCCCGCAGATTATTATCTTAGAAGTTCAGTGTATTTCTGTTGCGCGGGGCTCAGCACCGAACTCCTAATCATTGTTTTTCGGGTTATTTGGGGTACACGACTCACAGATTATACAACATTTTCACGCAGTCTCCCGAAAGTCGTACGATTGGGGTTCCACTGTATTTGTAAAGGAACTGTAACTGCAAGGTTTATCTACAAGTGCTAATGTAGATAGAGCATATATTTATTCACTTGCTGCAATCCAAATAGCTATATTAATGCTTAGCACTGGGCTCGTACATAGCAAGGGTTTCGTGTTTTCGGTAACTACCGATAAACCCCCGAAATTAACCCTCTGAACCGGTTTTCCCAAAATCGGAAAAAAAAACGAAAATCTCAAAACTAAAATTGTCTTCCAATAACAAAAAAAAAAACAAAAAAACTGAGCTTTACGAGAAAAAATTTTAAACTACAATTTTATTTTGTATTTACTAAGTGCGCTGAACTGACTGCGAGGCTACTTCTTTGTTCGGGAACCAAAACCCTTATCTCGTTTCCTTCTTTATTTGGTACATGGACGTTTTCCAAGTATTCAGGTCATGCGCATGTTCTCTGGAGATTGGGGAATCATACGCCAATGTCCTGTTTTCTTTAAAATAAGGCCTGAGAAACACCCACTTCTGTCAGACACCACAAATTGACACCGGAAGTAGAAAAAAAAATAATGATTTTTATGAACAAATTAAATAAATAATTTATTTTACTTAAATCAGATTAATTTGATTTAAATCACTTGCTATGAAATAGTGCTTCTTAATCACTATAGATGTGTTTTTAATCATGACAAATTGATTGATCAATTAGTTTGATCACTGAAAACAAACGGAAGAATTACTGTAAATTCATAGTAGTCTAATTAACGACTCTTCATTGAGTAAACCTTGCCATAATAGAACAAAAGCAACTTAAAATTTTTTTTGTGAAAAAGCTTTTTTTTTTATTCTGACTTTTTTGCAACACCCCATTACCTTTTTAGTGTTCGTTTTTTTTTCTTTTGCATTATTTTACTTGCAGTAGGACATTCGGTAAATGATAAATGAAGCGGGGGGTAGAAAGAAAGCTCAACATTCCAATTTGCTCAGAAGACCACTGCTTTGTGCTCGTGTTCAGCCTGATATACATCATTCTTGCTTGATGATTCCCTGATTAAAAAAAAGAAAAAGTAAACAAAAATATATTTCTGGGATTATTTTTGTAGAAAAGGTTTGATTTAAATTATAGGAAAACCGGTCTGACTTATATCACAATCTAAAATGGTATTTAAATCACAACTTATATCATAATCGCCACCCTACTTAAAGCATATGCTAATTCTGCTTGATGGAAGCCAAATCATGGCGGATGATGAGCCTGCCAAAGCCGAGAGCTCTGCCTAGCTGTAAGCCAAGCTCTTCCAGCACAGAGGGGTGTGCTCCATCCCATTCCTTTCCCTGTAAGCTCCCTAAGCACAAATGAGCTGATTGTGCTCAAGACCACCGTGAGGTGGGCAGTGTCAGAGTTTCAAGCGACTGTACAAAAACTCACACCAAAACGCGATGTCATAGTCCTCATAAGCAGACGTAAGGAACTCATGAAGGAACGGCCTCATCAGCTCTTCTATCGACTGGCCAGTGCTTCGGTGATCTGCAAACAAAAACAAGAGTAATCGAATCTCGGTGAATTGCCTCTCACACCAGAGACCAAGTCTAGATATTCGAGTGAGGCAGCAAATAGGAAACCCCACTAAAAAACCAGAAATCTATCGAGAACCTCCGAAGAGTTTTCACGATTGCCGAAAAAGTGAGACCAAGTCCGAATTCATTGTAATGACATCTAGAAATACCTCTCGCAACTCATAGGTTTTACCCGACTATCTCAGCAAACCCAAGATGTCAATACCGGTTTGCCGAACCTCCATGAGTGCGGCAACCATTCTGGACTGAGATAAATAGAGTAGAGCCCCCTGATACATCCTCAGTTAATATGTTTTCCTAGCTGTTACATCTGAACACTCACAGGGACATGTGTATTCATTTCCTGGTTGTTGCATTTGCCTTTACAGCATGTTGCATCCAAATACTGCTATTTGGCACAGCCGATGCGATGCATTCAGGCGCCCAGCAGCAACCACCTTCTTCGATTTGCTCTGCTCCCCTCTTTTTTACCTCTTTGCCTCTGCATTGCACTTGCCCGTTCTTGTTCAGGTGGGCATGACCTTCAACTAGGCTTGGAAGGCACGGCTTATTTTGCATGAAGTTCGGAGTTTGTAATCATGCACCACACCACCGTATGCTCGTGGTGCATGTACTTACATCAAGCTTCACCACCTTGCACCGGTGTGCTAAGAGCAATGGACGACTTGGTGCACCATCTGGGTTACCTCGATAGAGAATTTTGCCCACTTGTATGCGTAGACATTATTTTGTTACGATTATAGACAGACCTCCAAATTTTAAATGACAGTTCCGAGAAAAAAGTTGACCACTACTTTATTAACCCTTTGAGGTCAGATACTCTGACCAACTTAATGGTCATTCCAGTCAGGAACTATTTTGTACGCTAGGGCCCCAGAAAAGTAAAAGTATTTCGGCGTACAAAGGTAATGTCTCACACTGAATGTAAGGACAGGAAAGTCCGGGAGATTGTTTGGGTACAAACTCCGGAACGATGTTTGTGAACTCCAGTTTGTGCAGTCGTTTCATATTCATCACTACTTTCACTCAAGTCACAGAGGTCGCCTCTCTATCATCTGATGGAGGGATACAGTCGTCCTCTTCACTGAAATCGTCGTCACTTTCAATTACATCACGCAGAGAGTTACATAAAACGAGCGTGGCTATAACCATCGGGCCAGCGAAGTTGAAATTTGCACGCTCCTCCGTTGTGCAAAAAAAAACATACGACATAGGACACATTTTTTTTCTTTTTTTCTTTATGACTAGTCCTGCCCTCTATGAGAAGAAACTCGAACCCTTTCACGAGTGATGTGATTAAAGTGATTTCCAAGAGATGGCGCCACCAATCCAGCAAAACGAGCGAAGGATCATGTTTAAAAGGACGCGGGAATGCGTGTCGGGCGACGCCCGACTCCTGACCGGAAGCACGTTTCTCCGATGTCGGGCCTGGCTCGACACATGACCGCAAAGGGTTAAACATGGTAGTCCTCTACAGCCGTGAAAATCCACATGAAATAAACAGCTCCGAAAGACTTGCTTTCTGTCCCATCTATTGACCCCGAAAAGCATTATCGGTCATTACGTTTCCCCAGATCATACGCTCTCTTATCGCAGTATCCCGAAAAATGTATCAACGAGGTTCTACTGTATTGGCTTTCATCTTATACAAACATTAAAATTATTTAAGATAGACTACAATCATCTCTGGTATGTGCAAAAGCAGATTTTCTTTTCCTTGCACACGTGCCAAGCTGTAAAGACGTTCATTTGCACAAATTTTTCAATCCAATTTATATACATGTACACTCAAATCCTCAATTTCTTTGGGGTCCCCACAATTCTCCTAGCACCTCCTGTTTTGGCTCTGGCCCAAATGTGCTGTGCTTTGATCGCACTCTCGGAGAGTCCGCAGGTGTCAGCGTGCCACCTTGGAGCAACCACTGGAATGGTGCCTGGAATGCGTCCCCAACCGATGTGCCTACCGCGTTTTCAACTGTGGTCCCTCGATTGCCCCCGATGACGTCAATAAAGTGGCATGCTGCTGCCTGTCGTGCTCCTGGCGGCAGCACTATGGTGCCTGGAAAGCGTTTCCAACTGGTGTGTTTACACGTCCTCAAATGTGGTTCCTCAATTTCCGCCCGATGATGTCATAGGCTATGTTCCAAATCTTACCCGAGTAACTTGTCTCCTATGTCAGCGGGTAATACCACGTGCCATCGCGAGTAAACAATCCGAGACTCGATTTTGGAACGGCCGGGATAATCACCTGGATACTACGCGGATTGGCTTCGTCTCGGGCTACGGCAAAAAGAAAACATAGCAGCGATGGCGGAAAATAGCAGACGATCTCTTTTGATCATAGAGAAACCACATAGAGACGATAATATTAACCGCTTCGAAGTTTTTCTCTGCCACTGACGACGCGGTTTTTCTGAGATGGCTCCACCAGCTCCTTTTGCTCACCTTCCTTTTGGGCTGTATATTGAGATAAAAATTACTAATTCCTTTCAGTTAGACAACAACATTTTTGTTTTGATTAATCTGCACGATCGCTGTAAGTCCAGTCCAGGCGTCATAAATGGCCTCAACTCATCGTAATTAGCACCGATTTCGTTTTGCGGATATTGCTTCCACACGGTGTAGCGGTAGAGCACATGGGGCTCTCTCAACAGTGATATGTAACTTATGTTCGCTTTGACGCAAACATGATTATAAAATCACAGGGAGCATTTAGAAACTGCTATAGACAATTTATTGGGGAGGGAGATGTAGTGGGGTTGTTGACTGATTGTATACATAAAATCTTCGATGCCTTAAATGCTCTACAAGCGTTATCCTCTCATTACACACACTTTGGGGAGGAAAAAAAAAAAAAAACTTTCGCATCATTTACTGCGTTTGAAACTTTTTATATTTTAACGTAAGAATACGGAGTTCCCTCCAATGCTGAGGACGAGGATCTGGAGAAGCTCCTGTTTACGCTCGCACTCTGATAATAACAACAGGCATTTCTTCCTGTGGAAAGTGCACGATCTGAATATGGTGCAATCACTTCCTGCGTTGAAATCAGCAAATCGCAATAACCACACATAAATGGCTGCACCTCATTCTTCGTTATTTCGAACGTCTGCCGCCAAAGCCAACGGAGCAAACGACCTTTGACGGCTGTCGGCGCAGGAAGCTGACGACGAACAGATCACGTAACGTATTTACTCGATTTGATCCCGCATTACCCCCGATCGAGGAGGGTAGCGTGAGTAATTACTCCGGAGTAAAGAACCCGCTTCTGGAACGCAAGTTCCGATGTCATCGAGTAAGCGCGAGTAAGTTTTGAAACGCCAAGGTACGAAACCTTTACTCCGTAGTCGGACCGAGTAAATTTTGGAACACAGCCATAGAAGTGTCATCCTGTCGCCGATCCTGGCGGCATTAAAGCAGCGGCGGTGGATGTGGCAGACGCCTATTCTGCTACAGGTCGCTCTCCAGCTTGACAGACCACGGAAGCGTCGGCAGCCAGGAGTTGGGACGCTGCAACGGCACCGACACTCGCGCTCGCTAGGACTTCTTGCTGGGACTTGTATGGCCAACCGCCAGGGCCCTATGCTACACGGCGGGACCAAGTGACCGGGACGTCGTCGTCTGCTGCGATTGGTCAGCAGCGCGGCGATGATCAATCGCAGCAGACGGCGTTGTCCCGGTCTCTTGATTCCGCTTGGTCCCGCTGTGTCGCATAGCGCCCCAGGATCGCGACGTCCGACAGCATGACACTCCGGCTCTTGCAACGCCATTTGTTTCCACTTCGGGACCACATTCGACGCATGGGCGGAATAGGATGCTAAACATACCAGTCCAAGACACATTTCAGACACCGTACCGCCGGTGCGGACGGCCGACAGAAAATGTGAGCAAACCAACTTGGCAGGGGAAAACAAAAAAAGGAAGGGTGGCCCACTTGCCAAAAACGGTGTAGTCGATGTCGAGCACAAGGAGCCTCTTGCCCGGCCTCGGCTCGTGGAGCATCTTGATTTCGTAGGACTTTATTCGCTTCGTGATCTTGCGCACAAACTCCTCCCGGTTCTCGACAAGCACCCCTTGTCATCTTCTTCGTCCAGGTCGTTCACCACCTCGGGGAGATCGGTTGGGGGCGTCGATGCATACTGAATGTTCTGCTCCAGGCTGCCGATCATCATGATCTTCGAGTTCGGCTCCATCTTGAGGTCGCTCAGGCGCACCCATTCCGCTATTGGCTTACCTGGAGGAAACAAAAAGGAACGTTACCAGACCGATAGTCCCCCTAAAAGCAGAGAGCACTGACATCCATGCATCCATCGTTTTCGCCTGCCATTGATTAAAAAGGGGACACTGAACTCCCCAAAAAACATTTTTAAGTGCCTAAATATGACACAAATTATGTGACAAAATAAATTTCTGCCTCCCCCCCCCCCCCCCCCCAAATAGAAGATAACCTTTGTATCGCAACATTGCTGTGTGCACTGCCCACTTAAGTTGCGAGACTCAATTTGAGTTGGGAGCGATTCCGAAATGTGCTTCTATTTTGAGACGTCGACCCCGAAAGAGAAGCATGTTTCAGAACTGCACAAATGAATCTCGCAACAAAAATATTGCACTCATTTTTAGGGGGGAGGGGGGGGGGGTTATTTTGTGACAAGTGTCTTATGTTCTCTGAGAGTCAGTATAGTGGACTGTACACATCAATTTCTTGAACCCACGAGCTGTAATTTTCTGCCAAGATATTACCAGCGTGTGGACATATGTTTTAAAACTTCCAGCAAGGGTCAAAACTTGAAAATCGAAGACTCTCGTCCTATGGGCCAGGTAAAGTCTTCGCAGCCGCCAGATGGAGTCCTCTCCTCACCTTGGGAGCAAGCGGTGCTACCAGATGACTCTTCGATAAGCGGCTAGTGGTTACCTGTCAAGGGCCCGGTTTCTTACGTTTCATATTATCGGAGACATGCTCGTTTTTAAAGATGCTTTCTAAGTGTGCTGCATCAGTCATAAAAGTGGCAAGAACACTTTTATGAATGCGTTAAAGCAGAGAGATCCATGGCACAGTGTTCAAGCCAGAGTCTGTCAAGGTCAGAACTACAGATGCCGCAAACTTTTTGCGAACCTGAGGTTCGAAGATCGAACCAAGGAGTTCAAAAGGTTCGCAAAGTTTCGAAACGTCAAACTATTACGTAAGAAATTCAACGTTTTTTAATTTTTGGCGAGGAGAAAATTGATTGCTTTCGAACTTCCGATTTTTCGTGCTATAAAATTTGACACTTTCTAACTTATTACACTAATAAATTCTACGATTTTCGAACCTGCAGTTAAATTTTTTTACGATCTTCGAACTTCTGAACAAAAGTTTGACAATGTCAATGCGTGAAGTGGAGTTGAAATTGCACTCAGTCTTACCGTTAGCTGATCATGCAACAAACGACACACTTGTAAAGCACTGAATGATCGCTTTGGTGTGGCCTCGGCCTCGTACCTTACACCTTTTTCTTTCGATTTCCACAGAGCCTCTCCAGCGCACAACTCCATAGGTTGCCACGAGGTAACCCGTAGGCCAACAGATCCCTGATCTGCAGGCTTGAAATTTAACCGGGGCACCTCGCTGGGAGCGTCCTTCATAGCATTAGTTGTTCTTGAATGCAAGTCCCTCGATTTTCTAGCAACAAGGAAAGGCGCACGCGGAGAGCGATACTGATGCGCCACAGCGAACGCTGAATCTGTGCTTACTTCATTATCATTAGTAACCGGCTGCATTTTAGAGCGGCCAATATCTCCATTCGTCGAAGAAGACAAGTTCCAGGCAGCGGTGATATGGTTAACCCGATAACAACCGGTCGTGACCTGATGAGCTGTATTAGGCAGAGCGGTCCCCTAATTTAGTCTTGTTGCATTCTTCTCAACCCTGACTTGTGTCGGGTGCTGTGCCTGGGTTCAGTGTTTTCTCCATCCCACGGGTCATCCTGCCGAAAATAAAGTTCCAGAGCAACTAAAATTTTTCGGGAAGCCTGGATGCCTTTATGTGCATGCGTTGTCCTGTACATTTAGTTGCCTTATGCTAGCACTGCATCTAGGCGACAATTGACCCGATTGCTTCTACTTTGCAAATAAGTAGGAATTATGCTCAGCTGACTGCCTCAGGGCTTTTCGATGAACCGTTCCACCAGTTCAACGCTTGTTTCATAAGTTACGACAAATAGTGAGTAATACAGGTAGTACCGTCAGTACCACAGCACTGAGAAGGAAGGAGTATTAATGAACAAAACGGGAGGGTGCAAGTGAGCTGGTGTAAGTTCATAATAGTCTCGGGTAATTCTACCATTATGAAGAAGTATATTCACGACATAAGAGAAATGGGTAACGTTTTTAGTAAACTTTGTAGCACATTTTGCAATTGTTTTAGATGAATTCATGAAAGCTTAGTTTGAAACTGCCGAATTTGATTTCTATTCGTGAAATTCAGACTTGGAACTTAAAATCGAAACTTTCAAACTACACAAACTTGTACCTTAAACAAAGAATTTAAATATTCAAATTTTTCTAACTATCTAACGATCCCTAAGGTTCGAATTTGAATAGTTAGAAAATGTTATGGTTTCTGAAAGTTCAAGTTCTTCGAACTTGAACTTTTAGGAACCATAACATTTTCTAACTATTCAAATTCGAACCTTAGCGAGGTTCGAAAATTTCGAACCTTTCGAACCCGAACTTTGGGAGGTTCGCAGCACACCTAGTCAGAACAGACGTGCAGAGCAGGAGTGCGGAGCAGGAAGCGTGCAAGCTTAAGTGCCACGGCAACAGCACTTTTTTGTTTTTGTTTCTTTTTCCTCAGTTATGCTGTGGAGACGCTGTCGGCATAGGCTATGCGAGCGCGCACTAATGGGACTTTCTGGTCAATTGCGTCACAGTGTTTACCATGCTGCGTGTCCTCACCTAAAGAGTATCTTACACTGTGGTGATGGTAAAGCACTGCATTGTTTCCTTGATATTAAGTCACTTAAGCCGGTGTGCATTCATAAGAAAATATGTTTGTACCACAGGGGCAACATGACGTGATTAACTGCTAAATTAATCGCTACCTCTCAGATTATTTTATCTCTTTTGCCGACAGTTTTAATAACCAAAATACTGATGATAATTGGAATCTTTGAAAACCAATGAAGGTTACATACTATGCACAACTACTATTCAATCTACTATGCCTACGCGATTGTATACTAATCTGCATTGCCACATTTCCGACTTAAAAAAAAAAAAAAATCTTTGGTTTTGGAATGCTCTAAAAGTAACTATATAGGCCAGAGGCCTGGCTCAAGCATGTCACTTGCAAATCTGAATACAAAGAATTCTGTTGAATACTGAATAATCGTAGTCAATATCCACACTTTATTAATTAAAAACCATCTTTAGATATTAACCTGGTGAGTTGTATAAATACCATTTAAAGTGTCTCTGAGGCAGGCATTTATGGTGATAAATTTCCAGCAAAGCAAATCATTTTCTCAGAAACAGCAACAAACCTTGCCGGAAAAACCATTTTTCTTTTTTGTTTGTTGTTGTTGCGATTTTTAAGTTGAAAAAGAAACACTCCAGTCAGGACAGCTAGTCGATATTACAACAGGTGCAAAATACAAGCTCCTAATTCCTCACTTGCTACCTGCAAGTAAAGAAAGGTTTATCTTCCTACTTAGAACAAGAAATGTAAGCAAACGAAGTCGCTTTTTCCATAACTTAGCAAGAGAAACAAAACTTGATTTCTCGCCTCCCCTTCCTCTGAATTTTGAAAAATATAAACCTAATGTTTAACATTGTACATCCAATGCAATATAAAATAAAAATTTCAGTTCAACACGTTACGTCCAAGGTAAACCAAGTAACAATAAAACCTCTGTCGGACAGACTATAACCTGCCACTCCTTCAAGTTGGCCGACCAACTCCGATAAATGTCTACCGGAGACAAAAATATGAAATTGGTTAAAAATGATAAACACCGGTTTCTGTACATTTTTGTGACGACTATTTTAGTAGAAGCTTCTCCTCCCTACAACTTTATCAGGCATGTTATTGTGTGTTGCCCGTCCCCCGTTTTCTCCTGTTCCTAAAGTTGTCTTACCTAGAACCACGCACCCAGCCAGTCCCAAATCAATGGAATCACTGACCCTGGAAGACCTGAGAGCTCAGTCAGGTAGTCACCATGGATGGTCACAACATCGTTGCTCTATTCAGGTCTGAGCTGGACTGCAGAGTTTGAAACTACACTGGCGGCCATTATCGGTTGAATTCTGCGAACGAAAGGAAAGCAACTTCCCTTTCTTGTGGAAGAAATCTTTTGCTTGGGAATATTTCCAAGTCTTGTCATCATACGAAGCCAGCAAGATTTGAAGAAAACAAAATCTCCGGTGATTATGTCACAAGTACTCGGATTTTGAAGGGTGCTGCAGCACGTACTGCCACATCACGGTGAGCATGAAAGATTGAGAGGGTCCTATTAGAGTCACAAGTAGGCTACACTTCAGAGTAGTGACACTTAAAGGGCAACTCCGCTCAATTCCGAAAAATTTAGGCTTACATGTGATTCCATTTTACAAAGCACTACTAAACAGCTCTATGTCTTCGGGTTAGCGAAATGTGGAATATTATTTGTGTAACCTTAATTTAAACATCAGCTGATACCGAAACCGAAACTTTGGTTGCGTCAGGCAACATTGGTCTCTTGTCGTCAGAGTCATGGCCACGTCACGTCGAACCACGTGGTCTTGTGACGTTCGTGGGGGCGAGGTACAGGACACGCGACGCGGGCAGGTCGCTTCGCATGGCGTGGACGGTGATGGCCCAGGGGAGACAGGGAAGGGGAGAACAGGAAAAAAGAGAGGGGGGCGGAGAAACCGGACATGCGATAAACGCGCAGGGCAGCGCAAACTAGCGCATCCGTGCTACGGTGATCACGTGGACGCCGTAGAGCCAACACCGGGTGGAGAAACTCATGACGTCATCATTCAATTTCGCTCTGAGAAGTAAAAACAAGCAAAACGTGAGAATGACATAGTCATGCCTCTGACGTAGTGGTTCAACGTTGGCCGCTCCAACTCCGTCGCATTGACTGCGCTGACGATTGCGCCTCACATCGCACTCTAGAGTTGGCAGATTTCGGCGACTTGGCTCATTGAAAGTTTGCTGGCCAGTTTATTAAATATATAGACGGAATTAGATCGTAATATTTGACATGGGGTCTTCCTATGTGATACTGAAGAGGGCAGCATAGTTTTCTAAATATCAAAAAAGAAGCGGAGTTGCCCTTTAAGCCACCTCGGTGCTTAAAATCATTGTTGCCAGTTGTCCGAAGCTTTATCCAAAATCGCAGGAAACACTCTTCCGTCCTCTAGAAATGTTATAACAGTCTGTGACAAAGCGAAACAATATCGCCCTAGCTTGCCGATAATCCTCAGGAAGTTACATTTTCAAATCGTATTGATCGCCAATAGACCCGCTGCAAAACGTGCAGCACCGTCTGGTGGGCCGAAAAAATGTTGGGAACAATTTGTAGAGAACCAGTTGTAGCAGATGACAGACGAATGCAGGCAAGCGGGTGAGGAGAAGTAAGCAATGAGCAACTGCACTATCCCTCTCTCTCTTTTCAGTGTCACATCGTAGATGCTGCAGGGGCAAGGATTTGCGCACGGCCTTTTGGAATTTTTGCAAAAGGTCTATTGCACTCGCCCTGCACTAAGTACCATAATGGCCACAAGAACATTGGGGATAGGAATGCCAATGATCTAAACCTAGCTTATTCAGCGGCTCTAGGTCCTACCAAGATCGCCGAACACGTAACATAGAAGCATCCCATTCGTCTAAGAGGTCTTGGTGCAGGTAAGAAGCTTTGCTTCACTGTGGCCCTCGTTTCTTTTTAGAGTGCGAAAAGTGAGATTCATTTCTCACTTTTCACTGCTTCGTATCTTGAACACAGGCTTTCTCCATGTTGTGCGTTCGAAACAGGAACGAGTGTGCGGACACGGTTGATGCAAATGTTTTGCGGTATAAATGCACCTATTGTAGTTTGCGTTTGGTGTTGTCTGTTATTATCTTTTTTCTTCTTTTTTTGCATTCAGCATACTTTTTTTGGTCTTAAAACAGTTTTTATTTTTTTCGCTCAATATATACGCATGTGAAAGTTACCGATTTTATTCGGTGAGGTCTGCAACATCTCCATTCAACCAAAAAACCTCACGGTCCTTGCTTTGCTTTTCTGTTTGTGAAAACTGTGCGATAGCTATAAATGTAGACTCTTAACAAATTATTATGCTTAGGCCGAAGCTGTCACAAGGAGCACACGACCACCAAATTAAAGGGAGACAACCTGACAACACTGATTGGGCCTAAAATGTAGAGCTATAAGGCTCGCTAGTTGTGCCTTATTCCTCCGCACTCCCTGATACTGATCTTTCTCGCTCAAAAGTGAATTCTGAAAACAATCTCTGCATACTTTTTTAGTTTAGACAGAAAACATTGAACACTAATTATAACCGAGTGTAGAAGATATATCTGCTCAGGGTGTGTACTGGTTGAAAGTAAAACTTGAGCTCTATATTTGTTTTTTTAAAGTCTTGTTTCCTTCGGCAATTTTCCTGCACCAATAATTACCGTTTGCAGTGTCTGCATAGAGCCCCTCGCCGAAATACACCAAAGTTTGAAATACTAAAAGATAAAACAAATAAATCTGTGACCTACGGTAAATATAGATTAAAGTTATACACACCATAACTTGAGTGCGTGTGAATTCAGAGCCCTGTTAAAGTATTATTCTTAATACAATGTTTCAACTTTTCATGTCTGTAATGCATACATTTTATTCAACAAAAGAGTAGAGTGCAACCAGCCAGTCTAACACGTACAGGGGGCAAGACAGTTGCACAAACAAGCAACTGCTGGTTCTTGCCTATTTTCTCTTATCAATGAACAACTGGTGGTAACATTGGAGTTTTACTTTGCCTAGTACATTGTGAGCAACGATCGTTGTCTGACCTAACTTAAATCATATTTGAGGTTGTGTAGAATGCAACTTCAATTTTTATTTTGGGGCATAACGCTATGATTTTGATTTAAGCAGTGTGTAATGCTAGACACTGCAAAATATAAAACCCGAAATCGAAAAAAATTATTTTGTGTTGTTCTTTTGTGGTATGTAACACAGGGCCGCAGTATTGCTTCATTAAAACTAAAAAAGAAAAAGTAGCATGCACCAATCGAGCCTTCCCAGCAAAGGTCAGCTGTCTGAGCTGCATGCAACGCTGCAGAACTGCAGCCAACCGCCGGTTTTTCTCTTACAACCGAAATGCTCTAATCAACATTACCTTCTATGTTCGTAGTACCCCGTCCTAGCAAAATGTGAAACAGAGTCGATGTTGTGTTCGCGCTAACAGTGTCGCGCAGACCAGTGATTTTCCTACACACCCCCTAGGGGTGTACACTCCCCTTAATTCGCAACGACTCCTCTTTTCTCCATGCCGCCGCCGCCCCGCCGCCCCGCCCCCCCCCTCCCCCTTAAAAATTTAGGCACCCCCTAATTTCAATTCCTGGGGAAACCCCTGGCACAGACCACATAATCTTCGAGCGAATAGGCACGGATCGAACTCCAACAAATATAGGGTGGTTCAAGTCACCAAGCTCGACCTAAAATGGACCGTAAAAATCGACGCCTGCACGTAGCAGTCTAAACTTTTCGTCAAAGGTGTAATTCACAGGTCGGTGTTTCCTTGTAAAATTACAAAGCGTAGCTCTTTTTCTTTAAAAAATAAGGCCAAGAAACTTGCCAGGGTCTACGGCGGGCAGCAATGCAGACGACAGGGGTCCAGTAGCGGGGTGTGTTTGACGTTCGTATTGATAGATGGCGCTACCTCCTTATTGCGACGGCCGTGGTTTATTAAAATGAATATAATCTGATTGAAATGTACCTTCGGTTAAAAATTAAATGCGAACAATAAAAGCAAAACTTAAAGTAAAAAAAACGCATCTGCATAACGGCGGCACTTTTGCTGCCAACGGATTTTGTCTGCGTGTCGTCTGCTATCTTTCGCTGGTCGGCTGCAGCCTACAGACGCTGCTCCCGACGCCATCTATCAATACGAACGCCAAACACACCCCGCTACTGGACCCTGTCGTCTGGGTAGTCACCCGCCGTAGACCCTGGCAAGTTTCTTGGTCGTCTTTTTTACTAAAAGAGAACTATGCTTCGTAATTTTACAAGAAAAACCGACATGTGAAATAGACCTTTCGCGAAAAGTTTAGGTGGCTACGTGCAGGCGTCGATTTTTACGGTTTATTTTAGATCGAGCCTGGCGCCTTGAACCACCCTAAATTCATATTGGACAAACTCTCCGCGAGTGCCCAACTACGGTAGTCTAGCGTTCGAAGCAGCGCTACAGCCTCAGCACTGAGACCGTCCGTTGGTTCCGACGTGCACAATTTTCACGCGAAGGATAGCCGTGGACGCAATAACAAAAAAACTGATCAGCGAAAGAATTGGTCTGTGCACGACGTTTCAGATTCGTTTGTTTCCCCAGCGGAAGGTTCAGTGAACGCTGGCGTTCATTCACTTTAACGAACGACGTTCTCGTTCGGAGGATGAAAAAGAAGGAAGGGGTGAGGCGCGTCAGTCTACTCTCTTTGGGCGCAGCGCCAGCAGCACGCTTATTTTCCGACCGTTGTGGTTTGACACATTCGATCGAACGCGTTCGTGCTAGGAAACGCGCAGACACGAGGAACGCGCACCTTTGCATTTCATGCCCACCAGCTTCTGGCGCTCGGGATGGACGCCTGTCTTCTTAAAAATCGCATCCTTCAAGTCCACCACGCAGGCGTGCTGGGGCAAATCTGGAATCAGGTATTCTTTTCCGGCCCACTTGACGGTGAGATTGGAGATCGACATCCCACCTTCACTGCATTCCATCAGCACAGTCCTCCTCCTCCGAAAAACCGAGGATGATGATGATGATGATAACAGCGCGACTGACGCGACATTCGGCAGGTTGCGCGCCCCAAAAACGGAACCTCCGCCGATGAAGTGGAGATTATGCACGCGAATCCTTCGTCGAGCACAAATTAGTTGACGGTACGTCAGGCTCTCCACTGAACAAGCGAGTACCTTTGCGTAAGGATAGCCTCATCAACAAGAAAGCAATCGATTACGTCGAGAGAAAGGGGTGGGGTCAATGTGCAGTCGAAAGCGAAAACGAAACGTTGCGCAGGAGTACGGGTGGCCCAGGGAGTACGGGCGCGTGGACACTGCGCGCATCCTCGTTTACGACCACCTCAAAACCGCAATGTCAAAGGACACTGGTGTACTCGTGTTGCACGAGCTCGATGCCGACGAGTGGCTCGTCAAGGTAAGTTGAAATCGGCGAAATAGCGACGGCAAGCGCGGAACCCTTCAACTGCGCAGCACATTCGGAGCGCACCCTGCTTCGCCTGGGCTCGCCAGCGACTCCAAGAGGGCAGTCCCACTGATCTCCACTAGCTAAACAATGGTCGTGGTGTTATCTTTGACACCGCAAAGCAGATTAGAGGTTGAACCACGGTTGACAGCTTAGACAGGAGAACGGTAGGTCAAGCCAGTGCACCGTTGCATCCAAGGTGCGCGTTTTCTTTGAAGATATTTATTTCTAGTTTTTTTTGTTATGAGTTGGAAATATTAATTTTCTATCGTAGGCGAATATTAGTGGTGGATTCTACCTTGTGAAGTTTCAAGGCTTTAACGTGCGTTCAATAGAATTCATAAAATAAAAAAAAATAAAAAATTCGCGCAGTATTTCCGACACACATTTTGGGTTAGGAGAAATTCCGAAATTGTGCAGGGATTTGCCGAGCGCTATTGAGTAGTAAGTGAAACTCTTCTCGAATTTTGCTTTAGGAGGTGCATTTATCCTACTCAAATGACGTAAATAAATTTCCAGAAAGAAAAAAAAAAAAAAGAAGGAAGACTGTCGATTTTTAAGAAACTTGAAGCTGCCACTCATAGATGGCGCAATAATCGGCGTGGTAATTTTGGAGCACAGACGAACAGGCCCACAGTCAGCACACTCGCTCTTATCCGCTTTCGGATGTTCAACAAGGAATATTTTCAGGTTAATGTTCCACATAGTGACTTGCTGTTTCGAAGGTTAGATGCATTGTAAATACAAAAAATAAAACCAAACATGAAAAAAAAAAAAAGGTTTGTTCAGCAACATAAAATTTAACCTGAATTTGTCTGAATTCAATGTTTTTATCACCTGCTTTCTGACTTCACACGCATCACACCACACATTGCGATATGTTCAGACAGCGGCAGCTGTGCTTATTCGACATATGATGATGACGATCGATTGACATTGCGCCATCATGCGTCATACGGTGATCTGATATTGAAATGACGTTGCATTGATTTAGCGTCGATACATTGTTGATGAATAAATGATTTTAAAGTCGTGCTGTTTTCCCACCAAATTTGGCAGGGAAACTGAATTGGTGCATAGGTCACGTGACATCAAATTTTCCGCTAAATTTAGCGGGCAAACTGAATTTTTCTGTAGGTCCCGTGACGTCAGGCCCCGTGACATCAATTTTCCCGCCAAATTTGGCAGGGAAACTGAATTGGTGCATGGGTCATGCGACGTCAATTTTTCCGCTAGATTTAGCGGGCAACCTGAATTTGTCTGTAGGTCCAGTCACGTCTGGCCCACGTGACATCAATTTTCCCGCCAAATTTAGTGGGAAATTGAATTGGTACATAGGTGACACGACGTCAATTTTTCCGCTAAATTTAGCGGGGAAACTGACGGCATTTACGCTGACGCCGTCGAAAAACCAGGGAACACGCCACTAACAGCTGTCACTGTAATATATAAAACAGCGAGCAAAACAACGAAGACGGGAGAGAAGTACACAGGACGAGCGCTAAACTGCCGACTAAATGTTTATTGAAAAACACCAAACAGTAAACCACCATCACTCGCCCTACCTCCGGATTTTCCATTACTTTAAATTTCAGTTAGTTTATTGTTGGTTTCTGCTTGCAGTCCATGCCTGACACCTACTGTT
Organism: Ixodes ricinus; assembly: GCA_037355805.1. NCBI lineage: Eukaryota > Metazoa > Arthropoda > Arachnida > Ixodida > Ixodidae > Ixodes > Ixodes ricinus. Next base: position 88,961 of record JAZHYW010029203.1, on the reverse strand, counting down.
CATCTCTTCCTGACACCATGTCACTCCGCCACTGAAATTATCAGCTCTATTTATTTTCTTTATACAAGGTCCGGCCGTAAGGACCAACGCATTCGGAGCGCCTTGCAAAATTTGAACTCCAAATGAATATACCTGAAATTGGGCACGCGAATGTAGTTTTGCAACAAGTTTTAGGTCTATTTTTTTGTTTTTTCAGTCAGAGGTGGTAAAATATTAAAAATAGAGCAAAATCGGCAGCCGTGCATTTCCTATGACCTATACTGTATGTTCGTCATCTGCACACTGGTTTGTGAGCATGCTCCCGGGTGGTCATTGTTCATATATTTCGTTAAAATTATTAATTATGATAATTATCTTGCTCAGATTGGGCCTTGGTCCCTAGCGTTTTTGCGTTCACCAAGCCACCCGGGAGCGAGCTCAGAAACCAGTGTGCAGACGAGAAACAGGCTGGTATAGGACATAGGAAATACATAGCCCTCCATTATGCTTTATTTTTAATATTTCACTACCTCCGAGTTGAGCTCTAAAAATAACAGACATAAAACTTATTGCGACGCTACATTCGTGTGCCCAATTTCAGGGACGTATGTTCGGAATTTGAATTTCGCAAGATGTGCCAAATGTGTTGGTCGTCACGGACGCAACCCGTACTCTGAGTTGAAACTTCAAATTTTAAGAAGTAATTCATGCCAGTAAAATACATATTCGAGAAACGTTACTAGTCAACATGTTGTTACCGATTTTTGCGAACCATTTTAGTATGTACACATTTTTTGAGACGCACTGTACAGACAAGGTCAAAACAAACATTGAACATTAATTTCCAGGTATGGTGCTAATGGCCAATAGCAGAATTAATCTAGAAATTCATGAGCATCTGTGGTGCAGAACACAGATTCACTGTCATATCACAGCTGACTTTGACCCTTTCATTCCTAGAATGTAATTGAGTAGAACTGCCCTTTGAAAAAAGAATAACTACCCATTTTTGTGAATGTTAGCCTGAATGTTCATAGTTCCATCAAATGTTTTTTTAAGATTCTTGTTTCAATTTGTACTCATCAATTTTGCAATTTCCTTCATAATGTGCTCATAAATGAAACATTATTCATATCATACCATTCTAAATAGTGTCCGCTCTACCTTTCTTTACAAAGCAACTCTCGTTCCAGGAATACAAGATCAAAACGCTAAGATGTGGGACCCTTCCCGTTCATGTCCAGGTAATAATGTGCACTTAGTAAGCGTTGTTATGCGAGTCGCAGCGCAGGCAAGGAAATAAAGCCCCTTTCCGCAATGCCATTTGGGATATGTTGCTTCCCAGGGCGATCTCTCAAAGCTGAACCCGAGGAAACCAGTATTTCTGACGGTGCACGATGTCGGATCAACTTGTAAGTGGGAGAAAACAATCCGTCCTTGCCACCAACCTATATAAAAAAAAAAAAAAGTTTTGTTGCGGTATAATCTTCAAGCTTACCTGAAAGGGGTCTTTTTTTGCGGTTTTTTCAGATTTGGACTTTGTCAAATTTGCCACGCACTCTGCTATGAAATGCATCCAAGAGAAATCTGTGTTTCTCCATGTGGAAGTGCCAGGACAGACCTACGAGGCGCCCGACTTGCCAGACGAGTTGGTTTCTCTTCCCATCTTAAAGGGGCTACGAGACGTAGTGGCAGTAGGAAACTACATAATCCTTCCCCCTCGTGAGATTGACATCGTGATGATGTCATGACTTTCCAGTGATGCAGGTGGCTATTAACTGTAAGGCATTTTTTGTTTTCCTATTTTGCTACTTCTAGGTTCTGTGGCCACACTGTAGCGCATTTTGTATTCTGCGTGCTGGAGAGCAGACCGAATGCCAAGCCTTCGTTCCTCGTTTGTGGGAATGAAGCTTTCTCGATGGTACTGAATGTGTCACTGGCACCTGTGACCTCCGGGTTTGCGTGAGGAAAAGGTAGTCAAGGAGGAAAGAAATCCGAGACTCCCCAGTGCTTTTGTTTTTAGGAACACCAGCACATGCAAATAAAAAAACTGATTTACATTACAGCCAAACCTCATTCTTAGTTTATTCAAATATAGGTTGACATTTTGTTCAGGGCTGTTCTTTAGCACTAGGGGCCTCCACTATAATCATAATTAAAGAATGTCGACCTATATAATTACGCAAAATTTCCGAGTCCATAAAGCTAACGCAGGTGCTGCCCCGTGTCAGCCATTGCTCCTAGCACACTGGTGCAAAGCAGTGAAGCTTGACGCTTGTCGTAGTGTATAGCAGTGAAGCTTATGCGGGCAGCGGTGCAAAGCGGTGAGGTATGATGCGTGCAGCGGTGTAAAGCGGTAAAGCTCGACGCGAGTACCGGTGTAAAGCAGTGAAGCTCGACACATGCGCCAGTGTAAAACGGTGAAGCGTGACACACGTGCGCGTGGTGCACAATTACTCAATTTTAACACCACATGAAATGAAACTAGCAGAACCAAAGAAACAGAATACCAAGAGGTGGTAAGATAAATGGGCAATTGCGAAGGCCTGAATCACATTCAAGCCTAGTCCAAGGTCATGGCTGCCATGGCAAGAACAGGAAATGTATATCTCAGACAAGCAAGTGAATAAGGGTGAGTGAAACAAAAGAGGGTAACCGCGGCCCATCGTGTCACATCGGTGGTCTTGGGTGGTAGTTTTTGGACGTAAGAACTGGGCAAAAAAAAACAAGAAATTGATAAATATCCCTAGGGAGCTCACCAGGACCGACGGTTGTGGACGTAACAGCCAGGAAAAAGTATCAACCGGGAATGTGTCGGTGGGGTTCAACTTACATGCTTTAAGGGCCCAGGCAAAGACAAATATGGAAGTTCACACTGTCCAACCAACGAATGGTGTCTGGCATGCCCCAGTGGAGGACTAAAGATAAATTACAACTGCCTGGATATCTTTCGATGTGCAATCGAAATCCCGGTTAAATTTCTATGGAATAAGCCTGCATCGTATTGAGGGCACCTCGGCCAAGATTCAAACCCGTCGGCTGAGGATTTTTAGGCCAACTTTTTGCCCCAAAGCCATTGAGCCCAAAGTTTATTCCAAGTAGTGCACAGTAATCTTTTTTTTTTTTTTTCATTTATATTATGGCAATGCAGGATTATGCCACATGGCATTACCTCACAGGATTGACTGAAGTGAATCGAGGCACATTGTAACTTTTTTTTGCACATGCAGATTTTTTTCTGCATGCGTGCTGCAGGTATTTACATTACTGGTTGAGTTTGTAAGAGTGCTGCAGCTTAAATCGTAACGTGTGAAAGGTGTTGCAAACTTGTCAGTCACACCTTATATATGGACTACTGACCGGATTCTGTTCGGATGGGAATTGCGCCAGCATGCTGCACCATCAAAATATTAAGAGACTAACTACTAGAGAGACTTCTTGCCTGCCTTTGTACAAAGACTGAGAATGATGCCATACTGTTTGTGTAGACCACAGACTTCATTTGTAGGTATCATTATGGAGAAATGCAGATTCTGCAAGTCATGCATGCAAGCATGCAAAGAGGGGACAGAGATTCCAATTCCCAAAGACAGATGCAGAATGTTTGGACAATCACTTGTCATGAACCCTTGTTACAGGCAGCTTTGAAAGAGCCGCCGCGCTGCTAGATCGCAGCTAACCAGTCAGTTTGCTCTCACCAAGAGATGCTCTGTACTTCGCTAGTCCCGCGGTAGATTCCCGAGCCTTGGCATCATGCAGATATTGTTAAGATATCAAGTTTTGTTAAAATTTAACAAATACAATTAAAGTTGACCCCGGTCCTTAAACCCAATGGCATAGCAAGCAGACAACTGAAAAGCCCCATTTTCGTCCAGTTTAGGAAATCAAGTCTGTTACCATAAGCATATACAAAGGGTCAAATTGACTTTTCTTCAAGTGAGAAGGAGCATTGCTGCTGCAGTAGGCAACACAGGCTCTGTGACCTTTGCTCTGGAAGGATCACAAAACTAATGAAGGCCCATAACGGAACATGAACCAGAATAGAACAATGCACAGCACCAATTTGATGCAATTCCTGCGCCAGGTATTTTAGCCGAGTCAGCACGCGTTGGACCACAACATACGGGAGCTAAAGTAACAAGGCAGGTGAGAGACTGTATAGGTTTGTGATGGAAACCAGAGACAGAGAAAACTAAACTCGTGTTCTTGGTTTAGCACTTGGGGTTTCTCCCAAATGCGAGGAAGTTTTTCGACTTAAAGAGGCTAACATCATTCCCTATTTGATGCGTTGAGTTTAAGAGAGTTTCTCTCAATTCAATGCAATGAATATTAATAGCTACCCGAATATTAATAGCTACCCTGGATTCAGTTGAAACTTCAACCATTGCCTCTTTCAGTTATAAATTTCCTTCCTTGGATGACCTGGCACACGAAATGGTGTCAGTCCTGCACTACTTCAAGTAAGTTCTTTCCACATTTGTACAGGCTATTTTTGTGACTGTGTTCGTGAAATATTTTTTCTGAAGCTGTAGTAGGTAGACTCGCATTCTGCCTTATAACAAGTCATGACATTTTGCTGTGAACCTACTCACATTTGATTTTGATGGCATTTTTAAGTTGACCAATAATCTCAGTTTCTCCACACTTGAAGTTTCTAAAAAAACTATAAAATGCATAGAGTTGAACCTCGATTTACCAAAACCCGATTTTACGAATTTCTCGATGTAACGAATAAATTTGGATTCCCTGCACAACCATGCCCGAAAAATGCCTTTCTCGATTTTACTAAGTTACCGGTTTAACGAAATAATTAGCGGGTCCCGGTGACTTCGTTAAATCGAGATTCAACTGTATACCATACCCAGGGTGTTTCACTAAGAATTGAAAAACCTTAAAAAAGGTCACTTGAAAGAAAAAAAATTATTTCTTAGAGATAATGTTATCGACTCCAGCGGACATTAGGTTACGAGTGTAAAGTTATAATTAAAAAATTAATTACCGAATGCCCACTAAGTAACTTGATATATTCGCCTTAGCTGGCACTTTGCCAATTATCAAAATCTGCCAAAATATTCACAGAAACTAAATTTTGCAGAAGTGTTGAAAACTGGGCTAGTTGGTGCTAATTGCTTACAAAACCGAGTGCACGAAATTAAGGACCACAGGAAGACACAAACAACAGATGAGCGCCCATCTGCCGTACATGTCCTCCTTTGATTTCTGTGTTTTATGCGCTCCGTCTTATAATGAAACAAAATTTTCCTCTGCGCTGTTCTTTCAAATTTAAGCCATGAAGAGAAAGAGATATTGAAACTAAGACCCAAAAGAGTGATGAAAATCCCACCCAGAAGTGATGTTAGCCTCTGCAGCGGGTGCATAGTAGTGATTCATTGCAAATCAATCTTGTAGTCACATTATCCAAAGGTCACATATTCATAGAAAAGACGCACCTCCACACTGCTGTCTCCTTGACCGCACAGCTTTCTTCCCCTTAGTTTCGGCATGACAGACTCTAGACACACCAACTTCGCCAATGAACAACCCCGAGAATTTAGTTTTTGACTTCCAACTACTCTAGCATATTTGGACAGGCAAATTTCTAAATGTGCCACATAAGGCAAATATTTAAAAAGTTCATTAGTGATTTTGGGTAATTAGATTGCTAATTATCACTTTTCATTCACACATCCACTGCAATCAGTGTTGCTATTCTGAAGGAATCATTTTTTTATTCCAAGTGTCCTTTTCTTAAAAATTACTCAGCCATTGGTAAAGTACCCTGCACTTTCACCCCATTTGAGCGGTGAGAAACAGGAAGAACGAGGAGCCACAAATATGCAGGATGCCTGCGGCTGGCATGGATGGAGGACTTCTCTTTGTATTCATAATGGAACAGCGCGAATTTTTGCAAGGACAGAGGAAGGAACTGGACAGGACTAGCGCTGACTAACAACTGAAAGGTTTATTCTCAGGAAACCACGAAGAAAACATACGACAACACGACTCTCTAATCACGATGGAAATGCGCATGCGCCTCACAAAATTGGGTGCTATCTGTTACACAATGTTATATGCGTCATCCCCGATCTAAAAATTCGACCTCACTGTCCAGCAAATTCAAGGAAGCCTGTCCTGTCCAGTTCTTGCCTCTGTCCTTGCAAAAATTCGCGCTGTTCAATTATGAATCCATACCAACTCGCCCAATTATCCTGTTTACATCTCTTTGTAAATGCCGTAGGAGCAAAAAAAAAAAGAGAAGAACTGCACAAGAGGAAACATTAATTGCAAACAAAACTGTCAACGTGCATCTATACTCGTTTTCACCTCAAGAACCGTAGTAAAATAAGTCCGGGTCCTCGGGGAGCATTACTAATTTCCCCCTTTATGTGAAGTAAGACATCTGTAGGTGCATTTTAGATTACATGTGTGTTATTATCAAGATGCATGTACACGTTTCAAATGCCAAAAGCATCACTTCTTCCTCCAACAACCAAAGCCTTGCAAGAACTACTTTGCGCAGCGTATGAACAATGCGTAAAACATCCTTTTTCTTGAGGTGAAAACCAATGTAATATGTGATGCAATGGACAATGTCCGAACCGGACTGTCCCTAGCAGCGGAGGGGCATTCTGGGAAACAACTGTCTATGAAGATCCAAGTTTCTGTCTCCTCCATCGTACAAAGGCCAGCCGCGGACACCTAAGACCTCTGTCTCGCACGCACCCCCCCCACCGCTGCACACTTCTTCATAGTCTTCCTGTATTGATTCATGTGCGCACACGATGCAGTAAGCATAGTACTTTTCTTTTTGTGACTTCAGACAGTGAACTATACAAGGCCAAAGCAAACCACGTAGCAAAACTGAAAGAAGAACACAAAGACATTGTGAAAGCACCAAGCACCAGCACCAAGATCACCCCGATTCTAATCTTGGTGCTGGTTCTCCTCGAAGTCTGTCCAAGTCTAAAACAAATACACACACACCAAGTTGGTTCAGAAAGCAGGATACGCCGATCGGTGGCAAGTTTAGCTTCGTTGTTGCAATAAGGCTCGCTTTCGCCTTGAATGTTTATTGTCCAATAAAGTGACGAGAAGAAACATATACTTTTACTGTATCACATGCATATGTAGATTACCAAGAAAACTATGGCGAGGTAGGATGCGGTGAGTTGCAAGGTACTAGTCCGTGGTATGATGGAGGAAACTGAAAGTCAAGCCTTTGTTGACAGTCGTTTCCCAGAATTCCCTTAGCCACTAGGGTCGCTCCCGTTTTTCATGTAGGGTAGTCCATTGGCGTAAACACTCTTTTCCTGCTTTTCTTTTACCACTAAAATACACTTCGATGAAAGTTTAAGCTCACCAGAGGCAGTAGATTTTTTTGGCTTGTTTTGCAGAGATCCCCCGATTCATAACACTCTATTTTCATATATCGAAGGTGGAAGTTAGGTAGTGCAAGCCACCTCCTGATTCAGAGTTTAGCCGTATCCATCCATCGATGGCCCCTTAGTAGTCTTGACCTGTCTCGACAAATTTGAAAGAGCCTTTGTGTTTACAGCACCGAAACTCCAAAGCTTCGTTTCAGAACTGTATCACGGCGCTGAAAAAAGTGCTTAATGGATAGTGGGGACTAAATCAGATGTATGTACGACAATCCTAGAGGGATCAAGACAGGATGACAGTTTGAAGTGCAATCTTTTTCCACAAGCAGTGAACACTAACAGGAAGTGCAGAGCAGTGTTATTGACCCGCCCTCTTGTGCCTGAATGGCCCAACCCGGTTTGCATCCAACAGGATTCCGTACTGCGTGGCCCTTGGGGAGGGTGCAGGGGCCAACGTCCTTGCCAGGTTGACGGTAAGGGCTGCCCATATCCCGTCCTGCGTTCAATAAAATGCTAGTCCCTTCCTTTCATCGCAGATTAACAATCCAGAGCTGGTCCTCGGTTCTATCTTGATACACTGCAATGCGATGGAGGCGAACATGCTCGAACTCTTCAATTACCGGGAAAGTTTTTCCCCTTATATTTAATCTTTCAAATGCATGTTGAGTGCCAGTGTGGTAATATAATTTCCGACCCTTATACAGGTTATGTACTGGAACCAGACCAATGAAAAGACAGCTCCACCTCTGGAACACTTCCTTGTTTTCCACAAATTTGGAAAAGTGGGTAGCCACTGCGCTTTTCTACTTGCCGCTTCTCCTTCATGACGCTGTCTTGATTCCAGGTCTTCTCAAAACTGCTGGAGCAGACCGGCTTTTCACAGATCATGGTGAGGATTGTTTGCGTATGCTGCAGTTACAAATCTAGTGTAATTGTGTGATTTTTACTCCAAACTGGAACAGAGTACAAACCCGGCCAGCAGCAAAAGCTCCGGAAAGGATGTTGTCATGGAGTACACAAAAAGCGGACAAAAGATGAACAGGAAAAATTCTTGCCTGTATATCAGCTCCTATCTCACGTGAGGCTGTTCTCTATTTTCCCGCTGTTTGTAAATGCGTGGCTCTCAGTATTGAAGTTAAAGGGCGGTGCAACAATTTTAAGATTAAACAAATTTGCATCTCGTCATTTTCACATTGTTTATCGTGTACCGGAGGATAGAGAAAACACCTCCGTAATTAAAAAATGTTGCGATTCCGCTGCATAATCGCAAAGCAAAAGTCTAGCTTTTCCCCCACCTGCAGCCGCGAGTGGCAGCCGAAAGAACTACGGCGAGAAGCTACGTGACCTCGCTCGGCTCTAAGCTGCAGCATAACGCCCGCTAATGTCAGCAGAGAGACGGAGAGGAAGCGCCCTCCGAGAGAGCACACGGGAAGCTACACGGCACCCTGAATTACGTCACTAGGACCAGGTGTGACCCTGAAGACTGGGAGTGAGTTGAGAGGTGCCAGAAATGCCAATATTTATCTTTTTTTTTACACAACAACTAGGACACACAGGCGAAATCGGTTTTCTGTTGTTCAAAAGTGTCAGAAGGCAACTTCCACAAATTTTTTGACCTAGTCCGGAAATCGTTGCACACCCCATTTAAATTCAGGGACCCTAAGAAGGGTTGTTCCATTTCGATTACAGGAACTGTAATTTATGTACAGTCTTTTTCGGGTCCCAGTTTCCAGGATTTCGGTCACCAGTTCTGATTTCCCCAAAAAATGGGTTTCTTTCAGTTCGAGTCGAGAGCTAAAAAATGAACATTAGAAAGTTGTTTCAGTGAGAAAAATAATGTCCACTGAAACATTATTGAAACTGTCTCGTGTTTCCACTTTTCCTTTAAAAGCAAGGTGTCTAGGGGTAACAGATACGACCAAGTTCGTAAATCAGAGAGTCCAGTCACTCAAGTCAATGTTCAAAAATAAAACATGTCTTATAAATTCGACCACCTACACGGAACAAAAACTTACTCTGTTAGTGCTTTATTGCTCTGTCAATATTCAGCGAGACCTTATTAGAATCCTTGTGAGAAAATGAAGAACAAACAAAATACAGTCAACAAACTGACAATTTATAGAGCTAAATTTTTCCATTGCTTCATTACAGTAATACCTCGTTAACTCGAAGTCATAAAAACCGTGAAAAAATTCGAGATATGCGAAATTTCGAGATAAGCAAAGTACTGGAATTTTTCACCTCTGATCGCGTGATGTTCTAAATAAAACTTCTAAGAATCGTGGCAACATCAACTTTTTTTTTTTTTCCGGCAGTTTTTGTTGTTTATTGTGGTTTTTTTTTTTTTTTGCGATTTTTGCTGACGAGATTTTGAGATATCCGAAATTTGTCTGAAAACCTTTCGAGATAAGCAAGGATAAAATGCATTGTGCCCATGGGACCTCATTCCATGACAATGAAATTTTACGACTTAACCAGTATTTCAAGATAGCCGTGTTCGAGTTAACGAGGTATTACTGTACATTTAAGGAACCATGACATTGACTCAGCAGAGCAGAGCAAAACTTTCGTCCCGGTTATAGCGGGATACTTCAGTTACATTTCTTACACAATTTGCTGTCATAACACAGCATTTGCTCACCAAGATTGAATCAGTGTTTGATGGTATCTACTTTGAATAGGTACAACTTCAGCACATGCAATAGACCCTTTCCAAACTTCAGTCTGGCTACTTCGATCACTATCATCAAGCAAGCGTGTGGTATCAGTGACACGGTAATGATAGCCTTCCGGTGGCTAATGAAGGAAGTTGAAGACATGCACCGAAGAACGACCAAAGCTGAGGACACGAAGCCTGTGCATTTTAGACGTTAGCCCAATGCAATGCATGTATCGGATAGTCTCTGCACTAGCGTTCATTTCGAACTGTCATGTAGTCGATCAGTTGATACATGCACAGTCCACAAGCCCCCATATGGGGAATGTTTTATAAAGGGCTGTACTAAGTACTTTATATAGAGCAGTAGTTTCTCTGACACCAATGAAACTGAAATGAACGTAAGGTAAAGAACACATACTTGCCTGTTATCGGCACATAGGAAAGTGATGATGCATTTATACCACCATTAGTATGACAAAACTTGGAGCGATATTTAACCACTAGAGGGTATACTGAATTTTGGAAAGGGTCTGTGCCAAAAAAATTATAGGGTATGCGAGAAAGTGAACTGGCGCATAAAAGCACTGTAACAGCTGCAGCAGTATAAAGCGTGTATCCTTCAGCGTTTCAATGTTTGAGCCTTTCATATTGCATATCCCCAGAAAGACAGTACTAACCTGAATGGTGTCTTCTTTCAATATCAATTTCTATAGTACTAACATAAATGAGTTTGGGTATAAAACGACTGCAATCAGGCAATTAAGTTTTTATGGCCAGTTTTTTTTAATACTTTTTATGAAAAATATTTGGCATACTTTTTATGAAAAATACTTGTCATACATGTAGACTCTGGAATTCTACATAAAACCAGAGAACCTAGTCAAAGGCTCTCACCTGAAATATACTGTCAAATTTGAAAACTCAAAGCAAGCATGAAAAGATATCCAGTTTTCTTTCTTGCTGACCAGTTTTTCCATTGAAATAAATGCCACGGGCACTGTCAATGCCATTTTTTGGTGTGGCAAAAATTAGGCCCAAGTGAACGTCGGCTCATGAAAAAAAGTTTGTTTCCTTTTTATCTGTTTGTCTAGATAAGATCACATTCTCAAACTTTGGCATTTGATGACCACCACTAGCATATACACGGGTTCTCAGCTTTCTGCAATGCATAGCTTATTTTTGCGGGCCAGTATATTAATGAAACAAACGAAACAAATAAAGCATTATTATTATTACTATCATTACCCCTGCAGGGTTTGGTACTGAGTAAAGTGCCTTGTCATTTCCCAAACTGAGTTGAGTTCCTCACTTTTTGGGGAATATATTTCACAATCCGATCACCCTTTTAAAATTAGCCTTATCATACTTAACCAGTCTGGACCAGTAGGTTAAAAAAATTCACCCCTTCTTGCCATTTGGGAATGGAACAAGCTCACTGGAGAAACTGCCATCAGTATTGCTTATCTTTTGTTTCAGCTTGAATTGAAAAAAGTAACAAAAAAGATGCAGGCATCTGCCAAGATGATGCAGTGCCTTGTGTACTGAGTGACATGTTTTTATTGTACTGCTTTTTCTATACCTTATCACTGTATTACGAGTGCCAAAGTGTGCCAAATGAAATATTAAATATGTGATTTAGATTTCTGTTCTTTTTCATTTGCTTTATCTAATCTTTTGCTTGGTTCTATTATTAAAATTTTGCTATGTTCCCTACAAATATAATGCCGAAGAACCCTTTAGGGTACATAAATACATTAATAAATTGCATAGAAAAGCATTTTCTCTTTGCCTTAGCATAAAATGTATTACCATCCGTGCCTGGATCACCCCTACAAAGTAAACTACATCACTTGTTACAGTGTCCCGTTTCTCTTTCATTCCCCGCACTTCGGTCTTAAACGGTTTTTGGTTCCAGTTCGAGTCCCCGGTTAAGAAAAATTCAACCTGGAGATGCTTTAGTTGTAATATTTTTCCTAGGATGAAACTTTACCTACTTGTAGAATTTTGTTTGCTCTTTTCAAAACAGTCATTAGTTCAAACCAAAAACAGCACATTATGTGCACTCAATAACAAGTCAACCCTTTTGTGAATATACTCCCATGTTTAATTTTCTACAGAGTAAATAGAGAGCCAGTCACAAGCATATGGGGAGCCTAGCAAATAGCTAGATTTTTAGAGCACACGCAACCTGCACTTGGAATCCGAGTGCATGAAACGTCGGTCTCCATGTTCCAGTGCAGGTCACATTTCTGGGTCCAAACGTTGCTTGTGCCTCGTTGTTGACCGGGCTCCTTTCATAGGGGCAAGAATTGGCTCCTCACATACAGCATGGGAGGTTCCCACCTCTCTTCTAACGTCATTCTAACATTGTGTTTGCTTACGTGCCTTCTTCTATCGCCCTGTTTCAGTCGAAGCGACATATCCAGCCTCCTGAAAGACCATTGCAAGTAAAGCCCCGCTTTCCCTCATTTGCAGCGAAATGCACGCGGACGCTCGCTTTAATGTGCGACGTTGCGCCTTCTTTGCAGAACAGACGTCCTGCTCGTGACAAGCAGCAACCCAATTCACGCCGACGTCACCCAGGCGATGCACAGGAAAATCGATCCCTCAAAGGCTGCCCTCGTGTCCCTGGATGACGTCGAGGATATCCTCACCGAAGCGGTGAGATCACACCTTCCCACTTGCTCTCGGAGCTTCTAGGTTTGGGTGTTTGCTGGAAAACAACAAATTGATGCCCGACAGTTTTGACAGGTCCGAGCAAAAAAGGGAATACCCAAGCTGTAAACAAAAGGCAGGGGTCAATAGTTATATAATTTAGCAGACATTGCATCATACCATCGAGTGGTGCATCTGTAACAGGTGTGCTTCCTATGGTAGTCTCCCGACTTTGTTTCGAGTAAGGTATGAGTTGTCGCGTGCACTAAAGCAATTAGAGGAAAATGGCTATAATTTTCCAAGGGCATTTTTTTCTCTTTTTTTTTTTTGTTAGTTTTTAGTGTGCCACTGAAACTGAATATAAAAAGAATTGCCCACAAGCACCGATCCAAGCAACGCGAAATAAATGCGGATGATCCCGAATTCAAAGAAATTCAGCATTGTACATTCGAGCTCGGCCATTGTGCAAGGAGAATGCCACTGACCTAGTTACACGTTTATATTTCTTTCAGCCCAAGAAGCTCGCTTACAGCCTCATACTTTTCTGCCAAGGCCTCGGCTTGCGTAAGTACTGAATTCTAAAAGGTTCACTGCCGAGTTCACCGGGAGTCGGTGCAGGTTCATCCCGATTCTCTTTTACAGTGAGCTCGTTGCCAATCACCAGCCTGACGTCTCTCATGAAGTAGCTGCCCACAGACCGACTCGTCGGATTAGTTTTCCTGAACTAGGGCATCTGTCACAGTCGCATGTCCAGTGCCGGTAAACAGATAACCTGCCGTCTTAGGGAGGCAAGTAGCTGCTTTGTCACGACGGATTTTAGGGGGCCGGACTAAATTTGGATTTAAGTTGAAGCATGCACGAATATTTCCACACTCACTGACCCATAGCTTACCAATTGTGGTTTGTTCGAAACCAAAGACGATGTCTCGCCCGCATGCCAAAGGAGGGGTGTGGGCACATCGCCTATTCGTGAAGGTTTCCCCCAATTTTGCTGCTCCATCTCCAATTCTCTGTCAAATCCCCAGGTCTTTTTCCCACAGCTCATTGAAGCCTCTAAGACAATTGTAGGTTTTGTGTTTACCCTATTAGAAGGAAATCCGACAACGGCATGTGAGTTGTTGTAGCCTTTGACCTTGTTTGGTAGCGGTCGACACTGTGCAAGCATGACACAAGACCTATTCCCATAACCCACAAAGGGTCTGCACAGTCTGAAGGTGCATTGGAGGACACTTGGCAAGTATAGCATACTGCACGTCGTGGAATGTTTATTTGCTACATCCACTTCGTTTGCGCTGCCAGCTACGTGCTCCTAGATTGGTTTTCGCCGGTGGCCCTGTGAAAAAGCACAACTATCAGTGCAAGTGTTTCCAAGTGCACAACTTTATAGGACATAGCAACGTGTAAGAGAGTCATTGAAACATAAGCGAAATGTGTACGAGACAAGTGTTAATAAATTAGTTAGAGATAGCAATGAGTGGAAATTTTACCTGCTTGCTATACAGATTGCTTCTGTGCCTCTATGGACGCATGAGGAAGAACTTCGTAGGTTTCTTCTCCAGGATTTGCCTTCACCAGTGTCTCTTGCTCACAGTCCTGGCCTTGCAACTGCGTGAAGTGTGTATTATGCAAAGCACATTCTGGTGCAACTTGCATCGAAGACTACATGAACAAAGGATATTTACAGAATAATCGACCCAAATCAAGCTGAGCCAGCTAACAAATGTGTAGTGTGGTCTTCCCCATCCAACCCTCATCCTCTAGCAGCAGTTGCTGCTAGTTCTAGAAAGGAAAATGGTCCAGCGGCCCCAGGGAGAAACATAACAGGCAAAGGACACGCAACTTGTTATTTCGCCCAAATTTGTTGTTTTAAATCTAAGCTACATTTCATCTCATTGCTAATCCTTCCCCAATCCCATGCTCCTTCCTAATCATCTTCTCACGCTCGCTTCCACGATTACCCCTTGGCGGTTGTGGTGAGACCCCCGGTGCAATACCAGGACCAGGGTGTAAGATAGACAGGTGGGGAAACGAGAGCCAAATGAGCGACCGGATTGTGTCCCCCTTGGCTTTCTCTTTTTCTGTGGCGCCATCTATGCGGAGCACTGCGAACTCTCACTCCGGGTGGGCGACCGGTGGCGACCGGCTAAACTGACAGAGATGGTTTCTCGTGGATTTTCAATGGAGGACTTTCGTGCTCTCGGTTTATTTTGTGCACTCTCCCATAGAGTTCCATGCAAATCCGATTCCAATTTTTTTCCTCTTGCCGCAGCGCCATCTATCGCAAATCGTGGGTACCCGCAAGCAGACGAGTACACAATCCGGTCATGGCGCTGCGGTAGGCTTCTATGGGCCGTTTCCCCACCTGTCTATCTTACACCCTGACCAGGACGTAGAAACCTAGTACAGTGGCTCAGTTTCAGTGTGATAGCAAATGTGCAGATCACACGGCGAGCGGCAGACACAAGATACCCACGAGAAAGGTTTCAAACACACGAAGGATGAAAAGGACTCCAGGTTGTTGCAGGTTAAGAGTGCAGGACGAACTCCTCCCACAAGGCCCTCCACCCTTTCCACTTTAGCAGAGCAAATGCTGGAGAGGAGGGAAAGTCACTCCTCGCCTCTTCTCCAGCGTCTGTCACCGACTATGGGTAAAAAAATCATTGCACTGGTGTGCAAAGCGAGTATAACTGATGTCGAAATACACATACCAGAAGTATGAGATCTGCCCAAAAAACTTTTGGGTTTCTTCACGGTGTATATACAGGCTGTTTCACATAACGCTGGTTAAATTGCTCCTGCGAAAAGTGCGCACCGCATAAAAGAAAGGTTATGTCACATTGGTCACTGCCAAAGGGCCTATTAGAAAAATTAATGTTTGGTATAATTAGGGAGTTTATTAGTTTTGAGTAATAAATTTTAATTAGTAAATTTTAATTTGGGCATCGTCACAAACCACTCAACCAGCAAAGTTTACAAAATTGGAAGGCACGCACAACATTTTACAACATACAAAAAAAAAAAAAAAAAAGTTGAACGCATATTGAAGTTTTGGTTTCCTATCAAAATGCATCTCCGTGCCAGCAGTCTTGCTCCCCATGGCCAAAACGCACAACTACCGCTTCGTCTCCCTCATTTGAGAAAAGGAAGTGCGATGCTCGCCGATCAGATGAAATGCTGTGTTGTTTGAACAACACTGCAAGAACAAGCTTCGATTCTTCGGTTCACCTCCGTCAAGCGGAAAATGCGTGGAGGTGCACATTAGGTGTGTGCATTGGCCACGGACTGTTGACGCAGATACGCGTTTTGATAGGAAACCGTAACTTAAAAACACGTCCAAATTGTGTTTTTGCAACACCGTAAAATGCCGCGTGCCATATATTTTTATGAAGTGGGCTGATTTAATGGTTTTTGATGATGCCCACGAAGTTTATAATTGAAACCATACTTATCTAACTTTTTCAATTAGACAGTTAATTACTCAAATGTAACTAAGAAGCTAATTACACCAACCATTATTAATTTTCCTAAAAAGGCCCTTTAGCAGAGACCAATATGACATCAACCTTTTTTGTTTTCGCAGTAGCAATTTGGTCGGCATTTCATGAAACACCCTGTATATACACTGTACATCACAAAACACTTGAACTTCACTAGAAATGAACCTGAACGGTAAAGGCAGGATGTACAAGTTTCAGCTCCATACATTAGCGGAATCAAAAGTTACAAGCGACTCTCTTAAAGTTTTTAGTCGCAGGGAAGCATACTCCACTGCTAGTAGGATGTAGGGAAGACCAGCTTGCAGTTCCATGCAATAGTGGCCTCATATGGAAGTCACCTTCGCTTTGTCGTGCGAGTGGATTATAGCTAGCACCACCTATGAATCGCGGTCTCCAGTATAACTGGCTGACTGAGGATGGCAGCCTTTAAAAGACATATGCAAAAAAAGAAGCTTTTTTTTTTTTTTTTTTAAACTGCTTAGATGGAAAAAGATGTCATAAAACAAAATTTACAATGAGAAAACTTTTTTAGAGCTATATTTACGGCGAGAGACAAATGTCTAGTTGGCGCCCGCTGGAGCTCGCGGAAAAGTGGCCACAATG
Organism: Ixodes ricinus; assembly: GCA_037355805.1. Classification (NCBI taxonomy): domain Eukaryota; kingdom Metazoa; phylum Arthropoda; class Arachnida; order Ixodida; family Ixodidae; genus Ixodes; species Ixodes ricinus. The sequence continues at coordinate 72,189 of JAZHYW010029203.1, read as the reverse complement.
GTCATGTGACTGGCCGCTATGGTCACGTGGTGCTAGCGCTCTTTTGTGAACTTCATACAAGCTCTAAAAGTTATGTATTATTCTTTTTTTGAAGTGCAACAAAAAAAACAAAGATTGATAAGTAACTTTTAGAGCCCAAAGGAAGCTCCTGAAAGAGAGCAAGCACCACGTGATACACCTGTGCGCCGGTCAGAAATTGACGGCAGTGGCGCGCCGGAGTGTTCTCTTCTGGCGGCAGCGTGACTTTGCGGCGACGACGGCGGCGCAGCGCGGCGGCACACAGTTCTACCACCTGACCGGTGGCGGTGCTCTAAGCACCAGTGGCTTAGAGCACCAGTGGTATGCTAAAGCAATACGGTATGCCACGCGACAGTTAACAGAACCGGACCTGGTGTTCCTGAGCTTGGGCTGTAAGGGCAAGACGAAGTATTATGAGACTTCCATTCTGAAATCCAGTAGCGTCTAAATGGAACGAGCGATATTCCATTCCCAGGTCCACTCATTCAATACAAGGTTGCAATACAGACCAGACCGCGCAGAAAATACGACATGTGCGCAACGCTCTCCATAGTTTTCGGCCACTCTGTCAACCGAGCCGGACCAGCCGCGTTGCAAATAAAGGAATACCCACCTCGTTGCATGAAACGTGCTCTTGCTCGGCGGCAATGTCGCAGTGCTCTGCCTCGTCCGCAGTCGGCGGTCCCGGTTCGCGCACGTCGTACGTGTGGAGCGGCAGGTTTTCCATCCAGGTGAGCATACTGGGAGGCTCGGTATAGGGAACTACCAGAAGCCGCCTTTTTTTCATCCGAGAACTAATCTAGAGCCCCTGTATCAAAGCCGCGCAAATGCAGTCTTCACTTCTGAAATGCCAGAAAAAGTTGTTCCTGCGTATAGGGTACTTGAGGCCACGACACCAGAAGCAGTCGTAGCAATCTCCATTTATCGTCTTGAAAATTGTCTTGGCAACGAGCAGAAACTGAGGGAGAGGAAGAGAAAAGGGCACGCAGGGACATCAGAGCGCTGAGCCCTGGTTGGAATGATTGGTGGGCAGAAGCAAAGCTAGCCGACGTTATCTCTACTCGCTCTTCGAACGTGCCCAAAAGTCGAACGTGTCCAAACTTTGGACACACTTCGAACGTGTCTAAAGTTCGATGTTCGCATTCTGACGCTTTCGAGCAGTGAGTAGAGCTTTGCGTCTACCCACTAATAATTTCGGTCGGAGCTCGGCAGTGCCCCACCACCGGCGCAAGCTTCCTAAATTCGACAAAACTTAGCCGTCTCGTGCAACAGAAGGCATAGAGCGCATGCTGGAGGCCGGGCGCTTGAAAGACACGCCTTGCCGTTCTCATTCTGTCAGTTACTATAGCAGTTCTTTTTTTGTTTAATCCTTTCATTTGTTATCGCGTGCTGAAACAGGTTTGGGATGTACCCCAATGATGCGAATATAGGCATTCTCTTGAATTTGGATGGAATAAAAGTATTGATCCAAATCCACTTGCAGAACAAGGTGCGCTAATGTGCAAAGGATACGACTTGTCATTCTTTTCGGTCTCCAAGATGGTAGGGTAGATGTGCTTTTCCTTGAAGCTCTGGATTATGTCCTGCAAAGAGGGAGGCATCTAAGCAAGACAATACAGCACACCTGCCGGCAGCGGTACAACCAGGGACTCGAACAGTAACCAAGATATTTTCTAAATTGAAATTGGAAAATCGTGGGTCGGTAACCCTAATGTTATCCTGGCTCGAAATTTAACATTTCTGAAAATACAGTGCAATCCACTTATAACGATAACGAGAAAACCCGAAAATTCAATCGTTACAACCGATTATCGTTGTATCTGAACTAGAAGCTGGGCGTATCTAGTCTTGAAACTCTAGAAACTGATCGTTATAAGCAGCACATCGTTATATCTGGTATCGTTATTAGTGAATTGCACTGTAATAACAAAGGGGAAACCCTGGGACACAATTTTCAACTGCTAATAAACATTTGTGGAGTTTTGAATCATTGGAGATTGATGCTTCTCAAAGAAATGGCATTCTACAACTACACAGTTCCTACCCTACTACACAGCTCTTGTTCTTACAAAACAAGGGGGGGAAGGAAGGAAGGAAGGAAGAGGGGAGCCAACAGGTGCACTTCGTTACTGGCTCTCTTTCCCACGGCCTTACTACGGTGCGATCAGCACCAACACAAGTGAGCAAGGTCCGTGCAGGGTTCCCATCTAAAGCTATCGCCTTAAAATGTCTTTTGGGAACACTAAACAACAACTAAAAACACGGTTCCCAATCTTAAGTCCCTGGGTGCAACTGTGATTTCGGACTTCTTCGTGCTCTCTGACACAGGTATAACGTGAAGATCTGAAATAATGAGACTTTATACCTTTTCTGTGCAAGATCGCTCTGGATATTAGCACCTGTGCGACAGCATCAGTCATATCGCCGTAGCGGTGCTCGGATTCCCGGATGTGTTCAAGGATCGATAAGACTTCTTGCATGCAATTTTCGCATACTCCTAGCCTTGTTTGAACGTTGGAATGTCTGAGAATCGATGCGAATTGTATGCGTCACATGTTGGACCTTGGAGAAGTTGTTTCTGCCCCATGTAACCGCGCAATCACAGAAACTTTTAGCGAGGAAGCTCCTGCGATCTTTACGTTTTGTACTAATCAACGATTTTATCATATAGCTTTTAGGATAACATTTTCGCATTTTCTAGCTTCCTTTGAATGTTGAAATTTTTGAGAATCGAAACGAAAGGTATACGTCCTGTGTAAAGCCCAGGGGGAGTTGTTTCAGCCCTGGGTCACCGAATAATCACAGCAACTTTAAGCGAGAAAGCGCCTGCGATCTCTAACCGTTGTACTAATCGACGACTTTTACGAATTGACAGTTCTGAAGACTTTGATCAACGTGCTTTCGTTGCAATAGCTTGCACTTGATCGCAGTGTTTTTTTGTTTTGTTTTTTTTTCAAGTGACAAGCTGGCGTTTGCTCAAATGACGTATATGAAATGACCTTCTCTATAACAATGCATCAACACATACTATTAAACTTATATGCTCAGAGGTGTGTTCGTCTTTGTAATTAACAAGTTACAGACAATTATTTTTTAAGAATGTAATATTTATTTTCTGTAGCTTGGCCCGTTTTGTGCTCGTTAATGTCCGTGTGCTATGATGTTATCGTCATGTGTGTATGGTTCTAAATATCCTCTTTGCAATGCCTACAAAAGCCAAAATGGCGTCAGCCGACCCTAGCTCACGCATCTGACACGAAAACTGCGTCACTCGGACGTATGCGCTCGTCAACAATGAATTCGTCGACGAATATTTAAATTCGCGTTTGTGGCCAATGAGTGGATATGAGTGCACTTGCGAATGCCAAGTTCTATGGTGTACCTAAAAAGCACGGTGGAAGCTTGGGGTCATCGCACCGGTGCCCTAGCATGTCACGACCGCGTGATTTCACTGTTCTCTTTTGAGTTGAGGATTAAAGCTAAGGAAGAAGAAGTTAAAAAAGCATTTCATGGCCCCTTTAACACGGTTATGCGTGCTACACCAGATTAAAATATTGACTTTTTGCATGCCGGTAAACTTCCGGACGACCACTTGGCCTGTCGACAAGAACACCTCATCTCCGGCGTCCGTCTCTTTTGATGGCGTTAACAATCCTCTGGAGACCATCATGCTGTCCTTCTTGGTTTAACCCCGTCGACTGTTCATCGCCCAAACGAGGGTGAGACCGCCGTCGACGTCGCTCCTCGGCAGTCGGTGAGATAATCTCATCTTGAATGAATGATTGGGTCTTGAAGAAGTATGATGCTAAACATACATTCTCTTACTATGGGGCAGTTGAGCAGCAGTCATGTCCCAAGGCAATCGTCCTGTCGTGGCCGGCGGAATCGGATTTTGTTCCATAGGAGCGAAGTCCGAAAGTACAAGGACGGTACGTTCGTCCCACGAAGCGGCCGCCATCCCGGCGGCGCGGAAAATTACTCGCCTTGTCCGCGCACCTACGATGCAGCTCTCGTCGCCCGACACTCCCCGGGCTGCAAATCGTCTCGCTTCACAGAAGAAACAGGCACCGCTCCTCCAGAGGCCCGTGCCGTATCGCCGCCATGCAAAGCGTCTTTTAGGTCTTTTACCACCTTTCAATGAACGAATGGAGATATCAGCTAAATAAAGGTTGCCGCCCGGCGTCGCTAGCAGTACGGTTGCCAGAGAGAGCCCAGACCTGCTTCTCCTCCCAGGTGAGAGGTTCATGAAGTCCATCCCCGCCATACCGCTTGTTGTAGCGATCGTAGTGGACCTCTTCCAGCATGAGGCCCAACGCAGGGGCTATGGGCAGGTCCAGCTGGAAGTAAAACACAGAGTGAGCGCACAGGATTCCCTGACACTATTAACCCTTTTCCGGTCAAGTATTTTTTCCAATTCTTTTTCCCGAAAGACAAGCCTCAGGGTTCAGGGTTCAGGGTTTTTTTTATCAAAGGGAAACAAGTCAATACTCAGATTTTCTTTTTTCAAATTATGTTGTCTCAATTGTGAAGCGTCAAATAGAAATATTGAAGGCAAAAAGTTGTTGCCTTTTTTCATTTGGTTTGATTTTGGTGCGTCCACTTCCGTGACGTTCCAGCGGTCTCAGACTTTGTACCAGGGGTACTTTACAAAGCTTCTCCGTTAAATGGTGAGCTCTCATCCTCTGAATTCAATTTTGAGAAGCGTTGGAAGTCTGAATCAGAACAGCCGGCCATCCGATTGCCACTACAGGCGCAGCGGCTGACAGGCGAAACAACCATCTCGCACGTATCATGTGCACAGAGAGTCTAATTTCAGAACAATGAATAGCTCAGCAAAGCGAAATACGGTGTGAATGCAACAACTATAGTTCCCCAAAAACATAACAGGTAATAGCACTTTTCGGAGGAAGCATGTTTTTGCGTTTAGGCGGCAACTTTTAAATGTGTATGGCAACAAACCTCAAAGGGTGAAAATGCAAAGCCTTTCAATCGCGTGCCGAGGCTTTTCCAACAACCGAACAGCCATGCTTTCAGGGACACCATCACAATAGCAATGAGGACTATTCCTTTGAACTGCTGGTTTGTCCAAAATCATCTGGGAATAAGTCTGGTGCAAAGAGAAGTCGAGCACAGACAAAACGAGCAATTAAAAAAATAACAATTTGAGTTTTCAATATTAAAACATCACGTTCGGCTCATCATTATTGAAATGCTAGGATCCTCGAAAATATAACCTTAATATTCTAAGGTTGTTGGAATCCCAGTGCCCAATGCTAAACACCAGAAAACAATACCATAACAGACTGCTTTCTGTAAAACACAAAAATGATCTTGCAGGAAAAAAAAAAGAAAAAGAAATCGGAAGATCAGCGGTTAGGCTGACCTTTTCGGGGCCCCAGGCCCTCCGTATGGTAGTCTCCTTGGTGCAGCCCCGCATGATGGCTATCACCAGGCCCACCATCTTGCGAATCTGGTGCAGCATAAAACTCTGGCCCTTGATTTGAACCTGGACAAACTCCTGGTCTCCCTGAACAAACGGCTGCCCACACTGCGAGACAAACGGAAGGGCCTCACTCACGCCATTGCGAGACGCAACCTCACGTGCAGCCACTTGCCTCTGCCGAGATGATGTACCGCATGGCGCTGGGGTCTTCAGACTTCCTGAAAAGCGATGGAAAATGTGACACATGAGTGACACCACTGCTAAGGCTCCCGCGAGAAAGTATGTGCTAGAGACCGCTCAACGGTATGGCAGCCGACTGCTCAGCGGGTAACTCTTCGTGCGCACTACATTCAAACGTCACACTTGTCGACATTCACCGTCAATAATTTTAGTCATAATAATTTCTCGAGCATTCCATAGAAGTCAGGTGTGTTCTGCAGCCTGCATGTGGCAGCAGAATCTGAGATTCAATGCAATGTGTCTGTAAGCCGCAATAGACTTCCATCTTCACACACACTGTGCATCAACAGAAGTGCCACACCCAACGGACCTTGCCAAGAAGAGTTCTGCACCTGTGTGCACGCTCCTCAACCAGCGGCAAAGGCTCAACTTAAAGGTGCACTAATAATGTTTCCGAGATTGTCTGTTCTTAGTGATAACTTATCTTATGGACTCCAAGCACCCAAGAAATTCAAAACATTCTGCTTGTGCGACGTCTCCTACTAAAAATGTGATAGAAGTTTGTGCCACGCCCCATTCTAAGTGGAAAAATCTGGAGCACAGAATCCAGCGGAGGCACCGGCAGCGTGACGGCAATCGCGCGTCAGCCAGTCGCAAGCCGACTCTGGCGCCCATTGTCACGCCGCCGGCGCCTCCGCTAAATTCTTTGCTCCAGACTTTTCCGCTCAGAAAGGGGCGTAGCACGAACTTGGATCACATTTTTAGTAGGGAAGTAGGCAGTCGCACAAGCATAATTTTCAATTTCTGGGGTGCCAAGGTCCGTAGAATGAGTTATCACCAAGATCAGACGATCTCAGAAACGTCTTTAGTGCACCTCTAAGGCCCATTCACACACTTGCGACTCCTTAGGACTGTGAGCCTTGAAAGCTCTTAAAATCTCTTACGACGAGAGAATACACTCTTGCCACCTATTGAGTAGCCGTCAAGCACTTGGTGGTCCCGTATATTTCTTGCGACGTACTACCTAGTTGCTGGTTATCTCGGTCACGACTTACACGCAAGCAATCTCGCTAAAAACACTTTATTCTCTCACTAACTTCCATGCAGCGGTATCGAGCGTCCTAATCAAGTCTCGCTGTCCCCCGCTTCCCCTTGTTTCCCCCGCTTTTCCCCACTCCTTGTGCTCCCGCACAGCGGCCGCTACGCCATCTCTCGGGCTCAGCACGAAATGGCTACAGCAGTCGCCCAAGCAATCCAACGGTTGCAGCTCTTGTTACATGTATGCATCATCTGTGCGCTTTCCCTAACATTCTTTTCTTTTTCGTGCATCATTCTTTTTTGGCTTGAAAAACATTTGTCAATGTTATAAACAACCATTTCTCATAGGCAGTACAGTCGAATCTCGTTAATTCAAACTTGCCGATAATTTAAACTAACATACAGATCCCATCCTATACATCTCTATGGGAGGAAGCTCCCGGTAATTCAAACTTTGCTTTATTCAAACAAATTTTCGGCCCCCTCGAGTTTGAATTAATGAGAGTCGACTGTATTGAAATTCGTCTGTACTATCGGGGAAAAATGAAATGCGAACAGAGGAGCGCGTGGCTTGCCGTGCAGGCTGCGCCACCTGAAGTGAGCCTAGGGCGAGGGTGCGTAGCCTACTCCGATGTGTTCAGCCCTTCGCTCGGCGCTCCCCAAGCTTCGGCAGTGCGCCTCTCAGTGCGCTGAAAGCTATCACCGCTATCTTTGCTGGCTCAGCAGCGTGCGGTGCGAAGAAGCTCGGCCCACGCGCCGAGCAGACAAAGATACCGATGACAGCTTTCAGCGCACTGAGAGGCGCAATGCCGAAGCTTGGTGGAGTGCCGAGCGAAGGACGTGAACACATCGGAGTAGACCACGCACCCTCGCCCCTAGGCTCACGTCCAGGTGGCGCAGCCTGTACGGCAAGCCACGCGCTCCTCTGTTCGCATTTCATTTTTCCCCGATAGTACACCACATTTGACCTTGCAGACACCGCCAAACCTTGGCTCTAGCGAAATGCAGTTCAGGGCCATCGCATAGGCGGCACCAGCATGCCAGTGTGTTCTCTCGTCGTAAGAAGTCGCAAGTGTGTGAACAAACCTTTATGATCAGTGGGTGGAAGCGGAGAAGGTGGAAACTCCATGGGGAGATGTGCTACCTCTCCTGCCTCTGCCACGACTCACGTGTTGCCATTTGCTTCGCACAAGAGCTTCGTCGCTACATGTGCAACGCAGCCTCCTGGAAAGGGACGCTCGTCCCGCTCAATACTGGAGAATTTTCGGGAACTCCTTTGTAACTCCGAGTCTCTTCTTGCTCGCGTTCGACAGCAAAATTGCCATTCCGCTCGCAGATAAAACACGAAGAGACCAAAGATTCGGGTGAAATAAAATGCATCTTCTGTTTCACCTTACAATGAACCACAGAGAATGCCATGAGCCATATGGTCCAATTCAATGCTGCATTAATGTCATGCAACCTTTGAGGGGGAAATGCAAAATGCGTTGAACGTGCTCACGTGATATTTTCACACCACTTGATTGACTGGGATGGCAGTCAAAACAGAATCTAGTGCTGAAGGGAATCATATTCGATGAAAATGAAAGAAAAACTACAACAGCCCAAAGGCTACGTCTGCTAAAGAGATTCGTATAGGTTCCTCGATTGTAGCAAAACTGTGTGCTTTCACGGTCGAATGGTCTGAAGCGTCATTCTTTTGTTTTGGCATAGGGTCAGCTGTATGCAGCTGTAGCCTCCACAGTGTAGGGCAACACTGGCAGCATGAGGTGCTGCAGCAGAACAGTGAACTAGGTCTGAATTGAAAGCAAAATCGGCACTCTGACACTTCTGCCCCATGTTCCAGGAAAAAAAGAAACGGTCACAAGATAGCCGAAAAAACAATCTTTTCATGCAAGTCTTGTCAAAATATTGGGCGCTGGAAAAAATAAGCCATCCGCGTTACCTTGGTCCTTACTTCAAAACTCTATGTTCCCGTTCCACCCATTGAAAAGCATGGTGAGCCCAAGCATGCACCTAATCTCACCACACCGCCGTCTCCTTCTGCACGATAATGTCCGCCTGCTATGCCCCATGGCAACGAAGCATCGGCTCAATAGACGCACACGCAAATGCAGCGTCTGAAGCCAGCAACAGCCGATGCCATTTTCCAAATGCCGTCAGGTAACCAACGACGGAGTAGCAGGTCGCTGGAGACTTTTCTGGGTGTTCCAAGCTAGGCTTCCGAACAGGCTGCGACATGCGTGGCCACTCCTCACTTAGCTACACTCGGGGAAAATAGATTATAATCACAGGCCCGAGCTTGTACCAAGCCTCATCGGAACTGACAGATGACTGCTTCCTGCTTTCAGCATTGCCCCTGCATCAGCGTGTCCAGCTTTAGCTAGCGATGCCACATTCGCTTTAGCAGACAATGGGGAAATAGGTTCCACTGTTCCTGGCTTAAATGCAGACACTGTTCTGCGTCTGCATTTGCGTCTCTATACAGGAGATGCCTCGCTGCCATGGTGACCGTGAGCGTTGCAGACGGACTTTATTGTGCGGAAGGAGACAGCAGTGTGGTGAGATCAGGTGCAGGCTCGGGCTCTATCACCGTGCTTTCCAATGGTGGAACAAGAATATAAAGAGTCTGAGATAAGGATGTAACGCAGATGGTTGATTTTCTCCAGCATGTAATATTTGTAAAAGCCTCACACGAAAAGCATGTCTTTAGCTTGGAACTTGGACTAAGATTTTGTTGCTGCAACAAGGGGCTAAACTACTATTGTGCCGTAAAATCTACACGAAGCTGCCGACAGTAAGCAATGGATACTCCCCTCCCTCCCTCCCTCCCTCCATTTCCATTTTTCTCTTCTTTGGTGCTTGAGTTGTACCCTGACTCTGTTGGATCAAGTGTGATTTTTAAAACATTGCTTATTTGAACCCAGAGCATTTACAAACACATGTTCTGTGTCCAACAGTTATCTTCGAAAAATGCATGACCCAACAGAGTCAGTGCTTGGCATCATATCAACTAGCCAGCACAGCAGCGATATAAAACGACAATGGTGTTGGAACCAAGGAGCAATCCGAGGTTCAAAGGGGCCAGAAAGCAAAATTGTTTTCATTTGTTTGCAGACAAAATAGTGTTTAAATTACATACCATAATTTCATTCTAAACATGCCATCAGGATGCAAAATAAAACAATAAAGTAAAGAAAAATGTAGAAAAGAACTTAACACCTTACGCCGAAGCAAAATAATCGTGCATTATATCCTTCAGCCAAAACAGCACGCAGCCCTGCTGGGACCAACACTCTTACATAAATCTCTTTAGCACACATACTAGCCTTGGGCTGTTGTAATGTTTCTTTAATTTCCATTTAGTACGCTCTCACCCGGCACTAACATTGTGCACTGCTCTTGGAGTATCCAGATGTTAATTGTTTTCATTCTAGTTTCTAGCCTCTTCACGTTTTCTCTGCGAGCAGGAGGGCAATTTTGTATTTGAAGTGATGCAAGAGATGGACTAAGTTCGGACTTGTCTCTGCGGAGCCGTATGCATCTATCCATTCAGTCATTCGATCCCACCAAAGTTACCTAGTTCGTGTGCCCGCCGCTTGATGCCGTCTTTATATGAAAAAGGTATCATATTTTAAGGTCTATAAGTCGCACCGTGATATAAGTTGCAGCCCCCTATAATTGGCTGTTTTCGCCAAAATGTTTGTATATAAGTTGCACTTTTGTATAAGATACACTTATATATTTTTTGATAGGCATGATGAAATTTCATTGATATGCCCACATATGTGTATTGTGATCGCAATACATGTGCAAGCGAGGGCCAATTTCAATATCTTTGCCTAACGAACCAAACGTAGAATATACCCCCCCCCCCCAACAAATTTGCTTGGTTAAGGGGACACACCCCCTAGGGGGGTCACCTTTTGAACCCTTGTCTTAAAATTAATGAAATTTACATGGTAGGCTGGTGGTCATGCTAGAGGGTGCATAACTAAATTTCAGGTCTGTCGGTTAAATGAGAAGGAACTTAGAGTAGCTTCTATCAGCAACACGCCTACATTGTTTAGTTAATCTATCGTTAGAAAACTATCACCATATTCCAGATTTTTATTTGCTAGATATGTAGCAGAATGCCTAGAGGGTGCGGCTATGGAAACGTTTTTTCTAAAAAGTCATTTATTTCTATAAATTTTCTCTTCTGCAAAATTGGTCAACTTTTTGGTCTTCTGTGTCTTCTACAAAATGTCAACATTTTTTATAAAAGACATCCGTAAAGTGACAAACAAACTCCATAGCCGCATTCCTTATTAAATTTCAGTCAGGACAAGGGAAGAACGAGCCTTCCCTGTTTTGCCATTATCAAACGATAGATTGACTAAAATGGAATTTATACCAAAAAGTGGAACGGAGAAAAATGTGCTCAAAGTGCTCCAAACCCTACCTTTCCTTTAGCTTTGGTGGACAGAAAATAATTTATAAAAAATTAACTATGCAGTGTAAATTAATTAAACTTTGTGGGAATACTCTCTAGATGTTGGTGGATGTAAATATGTCATTTTTCAAAATCAACTATTTTTGCAAAAATTTTTTTTTCTGGGCAGTGTCTCCCCTTAAAGGTGTAGGGAAACAAAATTTCAGCGCTCATTTTCTAGCTTGAATGTGTTGCATGTTGCACCCTAACCTCAAAAACACCAGTCTTCCGTTGAAAGGCACAAGAAAACTAATTTTAAAGCTAAATAAACGATCTTCCAATGTGCACCTGGTGGATGCATGCGGAGCCTATTTGGGAGGTAGTCTAGCAACGTTGTGGAATCTGCTACGTAGTCGTGACGTAGCAGATTCCTCTGGCGCAACGCCGCTCTTTGGCATTTCAACATTTTCCTTCTTAGCTTTCCTCCTCAACTCACAAATCGCGCATTGAACCAAACAGTCCAAGAAGACGGAAAGGGTGGACTCTCCTCTTTCTCGGACCCTCGTTTGTGCAGCCGGATGCAGCCATTCTCCCCCTAGAAGATTAGCCAGTCGCTCAAAACTCGGACAAAAGTTGCTTTCCCCACCCCGTTCAGCCCTGAGCTGACAGTGCTGTGGAAGCTACGTGCTTCTTGGGCCAGCCACACGCTCGTCACCCCACGGGCACTTCGAACGGCTCGGTTGTAACGCGCTGACGCTATTGACACCACCACAACGCTGACAACGCCACCAAGGGCAAAGCTCATAATCCCGCCAGCCTTGCTACGTCACGAATGCGGGGAAACTTTTCTTTCTGTTTTTGTTTGCGCCGGATATCCCATGACGCATCGCGCCATCCGTTCGCTTCTCTTCGAGCGCTCGCTCGAGTGCACCGTTTGGAACGAAAAATATAGCCAATCGTTCAAAATACAAACGTGCGATTATGAATTACGGTTATTACACGTCATGCTTGACCCATTTCCGAACGAAATTTGAAAATTTCAATTTTGTTTCAGTACCCCTTTAAGGGCCGTACTTATAGGGAAAGAAATGCATACAAGTCACACCATTGTATAAAACGCACCTAAAAAAATGTTGGGAAAAAAAAAAATTATACATCGGAAAATATGGTACATTTGTTCTCTGCACTGAAGTACAAATATTCAACAGTCAGCCTCACTTCCCAGATGTGAAGTTGTGGTAGTTGTGGCAGCCTTTGTACAAAGCCAGGACGTTGTTCACTTCTCCAATTCGCTCCTCTAAGTGGGAAAAAAAAAAAAAAGAAAGTTAATGAAAACTAGTGATGGGGAGAACTTTTGCCGAATCAAACATTCGGTGTAGAATCTTGGGATTCGACAAAGCCGAACTTTTCTAAAAGATTCGGCAAAAATACAATGTTACCAAATTTAACGCTGATTTTTTTTTTTTTGCAAAAAAAGGTGTTTTTTTTTTAATTTCAACATGTAATGCATATTACAAGATAGTTGTATAGGTGTCCTTTTTGTGTGTTTACTGGCAATTTTACAGGGACTTCTTGCAGAAGTGGCGGGACAACGAGGTTGGGTAGTAGCGGCGTTGTCACAAATCACGATACAAGAGTTTCAGTCTTGAGGCATCATCAGCGCAAGCCTGCAAGTGTGTGCATTGTTAAAATAAAGGCAATAACACTGCATTCTTACCTTCTCTAGGAGTCACCGTTTCATGCGCGAAAACTAATGCAACGGCTGCTAAGCCTTCACCAAAAGAAATAACAATATTATTGTAAATATGCATGTTTTTCGATTTGGAGTCACTTGACGTCAGCTTTGCCTGAAAGTGTGCGTCCCATTTTTGCAACGTCTCGTTTTTCACCTTTAGCCGGTTTCTGATGTTAGGACACACACTGACATTTAGGAAGATGGGAAGACTTAGGAATGTCGGATGTGCAACGTTGAGCATGATAGTTCTGTGGTTAGTTTTTTACAGATACATAGAAACTGCGAAATAATGCTAATTAAAAAGCAATATATATTTTTTTTTGGCAATAACTACCAGCGAGCCGAAAACAGGATTGTTACAATTGCAACAAGTGCTTTAAAGTAATTGTCAGTCAATGTTTCAACTACCTCGTTACATTGCTGGAAAGGTGAAACGAAAATCACATTCTCAGAATGTACCACATCATTGTCACTTGCACAGTGGACTACGTAAATTACTGGCCCTTCTGTTCTTGAGGGAGAAATATTGAAGAGCACCACACTCGCAAAGGCTCACGAACACACAGTTACCAGCGTTGCCTACCCCACACCTCGCCGTAACCGCTCGTTGTACTACACTGTACTACACTACTACACTTCGGGGGCATTGGGGCTCGTGCCCCTGGTGGAATTCGGGGGGGGGGGGGGGGCAGAGCACCCCTTGGGCCCGGGCTGTGATCCTTACCGAGGACGCTGTTTATGTGCCATGTAACGAGCTTCTAGTGCTGGCATGTAAACAAAATAACGCCCACGTTGCCTTTATTGACAAAATACATGGGAAATGGAATCCCAGCGTGCTTTTGTTTGCTTCAATCTCCAGTTCTGGCAAAAAGGTAACGCAAGCACCCCCACCCCCCCCGGGAGAACTTCTCAGCCTGGCCCCCCCGGGAAAATGGAAAGTCTACGCCGCTGATGGTATCCGCACGGCGTCCATTTGCAATCCATGGCCTCGTCGCATTCTCGCGCATGTGCAGACATTTTCCGAACTTTGCCGAATCTGAAGTGCGGCAGGTTCGGTCCATCACTAACAAAAACCTTAGTTAAGGGGGACACTACCTGGGAATGTCAACTTTTGAACCACTCACTTAATCGGTGTGATATTTGCTGGAGGTGTTTGTAGCCATACAGAAGGAGGGCATGCAAAGTTTCAGCCCTTTGAACTAATTTTATGAGGTACTATTCCGCAGAACGAAGTAAAGCATAGCTTTGCATGTAATCTGCTCAATGAATCTATTGTTGAGAAATGGTGCTGATAACCATATATTTCTCTGATGGAATGCATTCTGGTATTCTGTTGCCAATTACTATGAAACGAAAATTTAAAAAATATATGCATTTTACAAAAAAAGACAAAAAATTTAAACATTTATTAAGTTTTGCAAATTACAATTTTTCATAATAAGGGAACATGAAAATGCAAAATCTAAGTTCATAGTAACTGGCTCCATAAAATTTAGGCCTATGAGCCGCATATATTGTCTGTTGATAGTTTCATACTGAAACGATAGTTTTATTAAAGGGGTAGGGAAACGAAATTTCAGCGCTCATTTTCTAGCTTGAATGTGTTGCATGTTGCACCCTAACCTCAAGAACACCAGTCTTCCGTTGAAAGGCACAAGAAAACTAATTTTAAAGCTAAATAAACGATCTTCCAATGTGCACCTGGTGGATGCATGCGGAGCCTATTTGGGAGGTAGTTTAGCAACGTTGTGGAATCTGCTACGTGAGTTGTGGCGTAGCAGATTCCTCTGGTACTAGCGCCGCTCTTTGGCATTTCAACATTTTCCTTCTTAGCTTTCCTCCTCAACTCACAAATCGTGCATTGAACCAAACAGTCCAAAACGGCGGAAAGAAGTGGACTCTCCTCTTTCTCGGACCCTCGTTTGTGCAGCCGGATGCAGCCATTCTCCCCTAGAAGATTAGCCAGTCGCTCAAAACTCGGACAAAGGTTGCTTTCTCCACCCCGTTCAGCCCTAAGCTGACAGTGCTGTGGAAGCTACGTGCTTCTTGGGCCAGCCACACGCTCGTCACCCCACGGGCACTTCGAACGGCTCGGTTGTAACGCTCTGGCGCTATTGACACCACCACAACGCTGACAACGCCACCAAGGGCAAAGCTCATAATCCCGCCAGTCTTGCTACGTCATGAATGCGGGGAAACTTTCTTTCTGTTTTTGTTTGCGCCAGATATCCCATGACGCATCGCGCCCTCCGTTCGCTTCTCTTGAGCAGCTCGCTTCGAGTGCACCGTTTGGAACGAAAAATATAGCCAATCGTTCAAAATACAAACGTGCGATTATGAATTACTGTTATTACACGTCTATGCTTGACGCATTTCGAACGAAATTTGAAAATTTCAATTTTTGTGTCAGCACCCCTTTAAGGTGAAATTTATGCCAAAAAGTGGAACGGGGAAAAATGCGTTCAATGTGCTCCAACCTCTATTTTTTCTTTAGCGTTGGTGGACCGAAAATAATTTATAAAAAATTAACTATCCAGTGTAAACTAATGAAACTTTCTGGGAATACTCTCTAGACGTTGGTGGACGTAAATATGGCATTTTTCAAAATCAATGTTTTTTGCAGAAATATATTTTTCTGGGTAGTGTCCCCCTCTTAAGATCTTCCAGACCTATGGAAAAAAAGTTTAATTTGAGGGACATCATAATTAATGTCATCTATAGAGAAATATGCATAAGTGCTGCATACTGCTTATCAATAACTGGACAGGTTTAAGCATTTTCTTTTTGAGTAAAATGTTTTTGCTCACGAAAACCACTTCACAACACACTCTAAAGTTACTCTTGACTTGCCTGAAAATATCTCAAGACAGCATTAAATCCAGATGTGGAGTCTGCAAGCAGTGCAGCATACTCTATGGCTGTGCATGAGTTGTCATCTTTTTTCAGTATCATGCGATAGAAATATTCTTTCAATAAGGACTTTGGAAAACCAGAACCATTCCTTTAATATGAGGGGAAAGACTGAGTTTGGAGGTGAACTCTGATCATCACACTTGTGAAAACCGAAACTGTAGGAGGCGTCTCTCAGACAGCTGAGTCACAAAACAAAAATTGGTATATAAGTTGCACCCTTGTATAAGTTGCACTTCTTTGTATGGTCGGCACAGCAACACTGTGTTGATAAGCCTGCATATCAGGTGTATTGTGATTGCGATATATACTATGTGCAAGTGGGAGCCAGTTTCAGTAGTCTCGCCAACGAATCAAACGAGAAACATAACCCCCACAGCAAATTTTCACAATTAAGGTTCATAATTGTAAAAAAAATGCATATAAGTCACACAGCTGTACCGAACATTCCTGAGAGAAAAAACTTGTTCTTCGGCCCACGTTATTAAACTATGCATCGCAGAGAGCTGAAACTCTGCGAAAATGTGATGCTAGCAGTTGGGATAAAACGTGAAAGTATGATTGAATTGAAATTTGAGAAAAATTAAATCTCTTTATAAGCCAATGTCCACTTTAGCCTAACAGTGTCAAAAGAACTGATTGTGGATGCATGCGGCATTCATATCAGCAAAAAACTCTTCCCAGCAAGATAAACAATATTATTTTCTTTCTTGCTGATAAGATTTTTCACTGAAATAATTCTCTAGGGTGCCCACACAGTCTTTTTTGTTTTGACGATATTAGGCTTAGGTGGACTTCGGTTTTCTCAATCATCTTTTGATCCAAGTGTAACGTCATGCTCTCAAACATTCGCATTCTATCCCAACCGTTAGCGTCAGATTCTCACAGAGTTAGAGCTTTCTGCGATGCATAGCTTATACAGGGTTCGTACAGGCTTCAAAGAAAAAAATTCAAGGGTTTTCAAGGACTTTTAAGGACCTGGAAAAATATTTTAAAGGACCCCTTTAATACTGTAAACGACTTAATTTTCGCAAATTGCCCATGATTCGTGGAAAACAAGTACCGCGAACAATTTGGGCACAATATCAACACTTCGGAAGCTACATTCGAAGTCGCAAAAATCAGAACCCGCGAATAATTCCAAATTTTCAGCTTTGGTACGGTGTAGCGAAAATTCGAGCCCGCGTAAATTAAGTCATTTAGAGCACCCTATCCACCAAATTTAGAGCACTCTATCTACCACCTTGCACGCGCTGGTCAAGACCCATGACTCTGCTGGGGCTGCGGGGACGGATCCCGCAGAGATTGATCGGTCACTGAAGCACAGAGTCACATAGTTCTTCATGGAGCTACCTGCTCCCTTCTTCATGTTCCCACTGTGCTTCGCACTTTTAATGGGGCTTTTTGGTGCGGACTTGCCCATTGACGAGACGTCAAACGTCTTCCCTCAAGGTCTGCATTTTGCCCGATTCATGCTCCCTGGCTTTGACACAACCCAGTGTCTGTAGTCGTCATGACCCAACCACAACCGCTGGAAGTTGCACTTTCCGGTCATCGCATGCAGCTTAAACAACGTCCACCATGTGCTGCGTAAAGCAGACTCAAAACAAGGAAACCAGGGCTATAATAGCAAACACAATGCGAGTGAGCGACGGCGCAAGATCACAAGAAGCGGACGGGCGAGACCGGATCCAGAACCACCGGGACTGCTACCATTGTGGCCAGGTGCTTAACGTGTATCAACCCAATATGTCGAGTTGTATGCCATATAAGAAAATTCCCTCGTTTTAGTTTCAAATTTTTTTTTTTAACATACACGTAAAAATCATGATTTTATTTTATTGTTATAAAAAATGTAGCACCACTGACTATCATAGGGAAATTCAAGGGTTTTCAAGCACCACTACAAATTCCAGGACTTGCAAGGTCTGGAAAATGGCATTTTCAAATTCAAGGGTTTTCAAGGTTTTCAAGCACCCGTGCGAACCCTGTTATACACGCGGGTCGAAGAACATAGTTCTTTTCTCAGAAACGCCCGGTATAAGACACATCAACAGAAATTCTGGGGGAAAATGCGACTTATACAGCGGAAAATGCGGTAAGACATGCACATGGGTGACAGGCAAATTTTTAGAATCCATAAAGCATGACGATCGAGTTATCAGAGTCTTGCAAAGGCAAAGTCCTCTTTTGTGCGCTTTGATGCCAACTGACAACCCACCAGACAAGTTGCAGGTGAGCAACAGTGGTGTAGCCGGGGAGGAGCTTATAGGGCTTCAGCCCCCTTCCCCTCTCCCTCCCTCCCCCCTCCCCTCCCCTCCCTCCCTCCCCTCCCCCCTCCCTCCCCTCCCTCCCCCTCCCCCCTCTCCCCCTCCCCCCTCCCTCCTCCCTCCTCCCCCCCCCCCGAAATCCAGCCGACCCTATAATATAGATATGCATTTTGAACCCCCCTCCCCCCAAGTCATGGACATACCAGCCACCTCAGCTCCCCCGAAAAAAATTCCTGGCTATGCCACGGGTGAGCAGGTCCTGTTGTCGCCCAAAACAGCAGCTCATAGCTCGAAGGAAAGAAACGAGATTGTCAGCTTGCCTGTGATTCTGTAGGACTCCTCGGCTGGTGATCCGGGAGGGGCGAAGGCAAATGTTGGAAGGACGTACGTGTAGGTCCGAGAATCGCAGCTGTTTTTACAGTTGAAACCTCTCGTCGTCCGCTTTATGTCTGTGGGAGAATTTGCTCAAATAAACGATGTGCCCAAGCTGAAGAAATAAATCAACCAAGCTGGCAGATGTCTACAATAAAAAAGACAGAAAAAAAAAAATGAACACACACATGTTGTATGTTTTTTAATACTTTTTGGGTTTTCCTTTGTCTTGGTTTTTTTATTAATCAAGCATGCAGAGGCGGAGTTAACCTTTTGTTGTCCAAGGCAATCTCCAAAGGGGACTGGAGAAAACTACCCGATGATGCAGCAAGCTTGTCAGGTTCCTCACTGCACCCTATGCCTATATGACTTGGCACCCAACAATATTTTATAATATGATATTCACGTCGAGCACTGTTCAGTTTACATTGCAGTCACTGCACAAGCATGTCCCTAGTGGCTCTTGAGCATATTGCAATAATGGCATTTTGAGGGGCAAAAAATAAAATAGCCTGCATCATTTTAGTCCTAGGGATTCAATCTATAGCCCTCGAAACTGTGCAAAGTGGATCTGTAAAAATACTGGCCAAAGCACAAGACGTTTCACGTGAAATATTATGCTATATTAGTTTCATTATAACAATTATTTTACAAAGCAAAGACATTAATGCCATTTTTACAAATTATTGCGATAGCATACCAAACATTTGCACATTTTTTTATATTATCACGAATTATTTTGTGCCAACTCAATGTTACAGGCTAGCTTTTCGGCAAACGTTTTCAGTTTTCTCCCGTCAATAGGTTTCATTTGAAGAAAATATGCACATAAATAGTGGTTCACACTCTTCCTCACATATGAAAATGTGCGAGCGAATGGCAGAGAAAGGACATGCTTTACATACCTATCACCCTGATTTGGTCAACTAGATGAGAGTTGATCTTGTCCACCATTTCTTCGACAGTGAGATTGGTGGGAAGCTTGAGGGAGACGATCTGCCGGACGGCCGAGACGCCCTTGTCTGTGCGGGCAGCACGCTGAAACTTCATGGCTTGCGGAACGTCCACATGCTCTTTGAGTATCAAGTCTCCCTTGTACATCGCTTGGAGCAAATCATCCTCTATGGTTTTCGTACCGGGATTCCTGCAGGAGACACGATCAGGTCGGCATGGGTTTCTGCTGTGCATCAGTGCACCAACGAGCCAAAGCAACGATGGAAAGACATGAACGCAGCGTTTACCCAATGGCCGCGAGAAAAATGGCCGCTCGAGCTGAACTTTTCTTTCAACCACCTTTTGCAGCTTTATGCTCGATCCACCAGACAGAGCTTAAAAGCTGATGAACAAGCAGAAAGAAGAAAATTGCCCCTCGATTTCTCTTTTTCCTACCAGAGAGAAAAAAAACCCTCCTCCTTTACGCGGTGAAAGGTTTACGGGGCTGGTGCTTTCGGGTGAGAAAAGAGGGCAAGAGGAAATGGAGCAGACACTGGGAAAGGGTCTCCTGCCTGACAGAAAGCTCGGCTTGTGTGTCGACAACTCCGTTCAATTCCAAAAAATTTCCAAACGGTCAATTACACACTCGAGAGGTATGAATGAGCGACTCTACGCCACGTTGTTTCAGTCGAAATTGTGACTCCCCAACGTATGATCTGGGAAAACCTAACAAACGACAGTGTTTTGGGGAGCCCACGGATGGAAGAGAAATTAAGGTTATTGTATTGTATATTTTGGGCCTTAAAACCCAGTCCTATGACACTTAAAAAAAAAAAAATTCTGAAAGTTTTACAGAGCAATTTATTTTGTGTGGACTTTCATGGCTGAGGAGAACTACTACAGTAAAACCTCGTTATAACAAAATGGGATATAACAAACTAATGGATATAACAAAGCAACCATAATTCCCCTTGCTTGCTAAGTGGGAAGAAATGGACATTGGCTATAACAAACTAATGGTTATAACAAAATAATTACGACCGCTCCTTCAACTTTGTTATAACGAGGTTTTACTGTATATTTATTCAGATAGAGGTCAATATTTCTTTTTTTTTCAGGACTGTTATCTACAGTTAGTTGTCTGTCCACAATTGTAACCAATGAATATTGTCGACCCATAAGACTGAGCAAACATTTGAGCCCATCGAGCTAACCCGGCCGCTCCCCCATGTCAGCCGCCGCTCCTTGCATGTCGGTGCGAAGCGGTGAAGCACGAAGAGCACACCGATGCAGTGAAGCTTAAATGTGTGCACACCACACACGGTGCTAGATTATATAAACTTTTAATTCGACGCAAAATGAAAGTAGTGGAAGCAGAGGAACCAAGCCACCAAGCACGGCAGAAGCGTGTGTGCTAGAAAGAGAGATGCAAAGAGGGACGACCTGCTTCAAAAAGCCTCATTCCCTTCCAAGCCTATATCAAGAAGTGCTGCACAGAGGGGTAAAGAGGGTGAGAACGACACGGAGCAGAGCAGTACAAAAAGGGCAGTAGCTGCCCGGGCGCCTCAACGCATCGCACTGGCTATGCCAGATGCCAGCTTTTGGACGTAACAGCCGGGAAGGCAAATGCAACAGGGAGTTAGTACTCATATCACCATCGGTGTTCAACGTGACAGGCGTTGACGAATGCAACCGCTGAGAAAATATATTGACCGAGAATGCCGCAACGAGGTTCTACTGCAATAAACTTTTACAGCTTTGTGATTTAGCTACCTGGTGCCATCACAGCAACGTGCCAAAGCCTTAAAATAAAAAAAGAAAATCAGGAATTCCAGTTTCTAGGATACGCCATCAGAAATTCACAGCATCTGGTGTCCAAAACACAAGGTTGCAATCGTTGCACCGGAGTCACCACTCGCACGCTTCAGAGTTCTTCCACCTTTTAGAGAGCTGGAACTTTGTCTACAATGCTGACGACCGTCCTTAGTAGAAACATGTGCAAGCTTCAGGCTATAATGTTGCAAATTAACAATACCTTTACCAAAATTAGCAACGAGAGGATGGCACTGCAGTCCAGTAGCAGACATGGAGAAAAATAATGCCTTGTGCCAATAAAGTATGCAATCTTCCCATTACATTTTTACAGTTGCTTCTACCTTCGGATTAGGTAACTTTGCGGACCCTTCCAGATCACATTACCAATGCTAGTATTACTCCCAGGCAAAACAGGAGCTTTCACAGACCTACGATAGATTCGTATGACGAAAAACAGCATGCAAATTTTCTGGAAAGCATTGGTACAACTGACATTTTGAAATGATTGTACGCTGCAGAATACGATTAGCACAAACATGCCATCAGCCCTTTATCACATTTTACTCGGGCAAGATGTTAATGAGCACTAAATTTTACCACTTAGGCTGGTGCTCCAAATAAGCACTTGTTACCATACTAGTAGTTGCAATGGCAGTTAGAGCTCGGCATGGGCCCGGGCCAACCCTAAAACCTGGGCTCAGCCCAGCCCGCGGGCAGGGCCAGGTAGCGCACATTGTTTTCGGACCTGGGCCGTACCAGGGCCAGATACAGAGCAGTAGCAGTTTTTCCCGAGGAGAATGAGTGCACAGACACTCTCCCAGGGCTGCTTCGGATTTAGGAGATGAAGCACACAAAGTCTTGGCCTTTCATCGGCCAATACGTACTTCATCTCCAACAGCCGAGGCCTCTCCAGCCGGGTCGAGCCCAGGTCGGGTCGAGCCCAGGTCGGGTCAAGTCAGCGGCCCCGGGCCGAGTCTCAAAAAGTAGGCTCATGAAGTGCTCTAAAACCAGTCTTTCAGTTTGAAGAGAGAGAAGAAAAAAAAGGGGGGGGGGGGGGGGACAATCGCTTGTTTGCACTATACTCGCGGTCAGCTTTCTGTGGCAATCCGAAGAGAGGAGGAAAGCGCGTGTACGGCGCTTGGTGCACCCTCTCACCTAGCATTGACTGCATTGCCACAAAAGCTGACCGCGAGTATAACAGTGTTGTGCTCTGTACTACATTTAACGGTGGCCTCACAGATTTGTTAATTGGAACTCAAGCCGAAACACTGCAACCTCTGGGAAAAGACAATGGTCCATTTGAAGTAGGTAAGGGCACGCGAGCATACCTCTGCATTCCAAGATAGTCCTTCCCGTTGTAAGACATGCACAGAGCCATCTTCTTTGCCTTTGCTTTTCCAAGCTGGGATTCACTGTTGGACGTCTTCATGCAAGGAAAAAGATTTTCTCCATCAATGTGGGACAAGGACTGCTCAAAGGTGCCCCAAACGAAGCACGTCAAGCAACGGAGGAGCTTCAGTTTTCTAGTACTTCTCTTCCGATCTGAGCACTTTTGAAGTGGCACACTTCCGGCCTAATTCAACTCGAACTTCGCCACCAACTTTTCAAAAGACAAACAGGTCAAGTGGACCTTGAGAGTAGCCTCAGACACCAGAAGTCCTGAGAGTGGGTTGGTACTGTTTGCTACTGAGAGAACCTTTATTTCCTGTAAGTACTCTTCAATTATAAACAAACTAAAAAATCGGAAAGCTTTTCCTGTGCATCTTTGTGTGAACATGCTCCATGAATTAATGTTCCCAATGATCAACAAAATGCAAACTTTTGGCATTCTGTCCAATTCATCCAAGTACCAGAAGGGTTGCCAAAGTGACAGATTTGTTTGTTCTGGGCAACAACTTGCACAGTCAAAACCCTTTTCATGGCTTATTAGGAAGTATTCAACACCTTAGTTTCCCTGACGAGGCATAGCAGTCTCGTGTCTGGATGTGGGCCTAAAAAAGTCATGCTTCCACAATGTCGGTGATAGCTTCCGGGCGCAGTGTAGTAGACTGAGAGATGCCGGGTTCCCGCCTGCCCTGTTGAGTGACGTTGCCAGTACACTTGTAAAGAGGGTTAAGGAGGTTTCTTTATCTAAAGAAGTGTTGACAGGAGGACTGTTCTCATTCCCTACCTGCACAAGGTATCTCATAATCTGAAAAAGGTAGGGGCCGGTATGGCATCCCGGTTGTGTTTTCCACCCCCCAGAGAATGAGCCAAATTTGTTTGAGAGTCAACTCGAAGGCAGAGGGACTACCAAAAAAACAGCTGTAGCAAAAAGCATGCCAAGCCATTTGTGTCTTGTATTTCGGGTGTTGTATACAGGATACCCCTCTCTTGTGGCAAGGTCTACACTGGACAAACCGGTAGATGCTTACAAGACACATGCAAAGGAAAAAACATTTTTTTTTTTAAACAGCCTGGAAGGGAAAAGGAAGTTATAAAACGAATTTACAATGAAAAAGACATTTTTAGAGCTATATTTACGGTGCGAAACAAATTTGTAGTTGGCCGCCATTTATCACGTGACTGGCCACTATTTATCACATGGTGCTTGCGCTGTTTCAGAAGCTTCCTATGGCCTCTAAAAGTTACTTATTCATCTTCGTTTGAGGTGCAACAAAAAACGAAGATTAATAAGTAACTTTTAGAACCCAAAGGAAGCTCCTGAAAGCGCACAAGCACCTTGTGATAGATCTGTGCGCCGGTCAGAAATAGACGGTGGCGGCGTGCTGGAGTGTTCTCTTCCGCCGGCAGCGGCGTGCAGAAACGTGTTAAAACGGCGGCGCACCACGCTCAGTGTGCGGCGGCGGCGGCGCAGTGCACAGGTTTACCACGTGACAAGCGGCGGCTCCCAACTATAAATTTCTTTCGCGCTGTAAATATAGCTTTAAAAATTTGTTTTCTTCGTTATAAATTTGTTTTATGACATTCTTTTTCCATCTAGGCTGTTTTAAAAAATGTTTTTTTCCTTTGCATGTGTCCTTTAAAGGGCAACTGTGCTCAATTCCCAAAAGTTTAGGCTTACATGCGATTTCATTTCTTAAAGCACTGCTAAACAGCCTTACGTCTTCGGATTTGCAAAATGTGGAATATTATTTGTGTAATCTTAGTTTAAACATCAGCAGTACCGAAACCGAAACTTTGTGAGCGACAGGCAGCATTGGCCTTGTGTCGTCAGAGTCATGTCCGCGTCACATCGAACCATGTGATCCGAAAGGTCACGTGATCCTCTACGCGACGGCGGGTGATTGTAGAAAAAGCGCAAGTGTCATCTGCTCCACATTTTTCGCCGATATAGTTTTCTACAACATCCAACGATGTCTGCACCACTGCGGCCACAGCTTGCACTTCTTTCTAAAGAAATAAGTATTCTCAAACGCATATCTCAGAAGCGTCGAAGCTGAGGAATACTAAGCAACACATGCATATGCACGAGCGTGTCACAGCCAATTTCCGAAGAAACAAATCAACTGAAGCAGAGTCAACAGCGTAGTGCATTCGCTTGTCTTCACGATAATGTTGATGCAATAGAGCTTTGTTATAAGAACCATCGCACAGCCCACGAAGCTCTGCTGTGTGAGGTGATGTGCCAAATTATTGTCCTCCTACACACCACAATAATATGTCACCGAAAGTTTGGCGACAGCAAAGCATTCGGCAGGAAGAGATCACCCATATTATGTAGACACCGCACTAAGAAAGTCATTATTGATACATTGTAAGCTCGTAACACGGGGAGATCTTTTTTGGCAATGAAGTTGGCTGAGCGCTCCCATGCGCTTGCGGGTTTTCAGCGCCAACAAAGCTGTGTACCGCACTCCTATTTTTTTTTATTTTTTTTTTCAAAATGTTTTCTAAAAAGATCCCCTTTAAAAAAAGTTTTTCCTTTTTAAACAGTTTGGTTGGGACACAAGTGTCAAAAAATAAATTTTATGCAAAAAAAAAAAACGTTTTTAGAATAATACGGTGCACGGGGCTTCGTCCCACCATCTTGGGGGCGATGACTACAGATTTGGAGGGGCACAGGGTTTCCCGGACGTGGATGGACGAATGGATAGGGAAAGAATTGCGGTAACTAAGAGAAGATTGGAAGATTGGTGGAAGAGATCTAGGGAAGGATAAAAAAAAATACAGATAAAAATAACCAAAGGAATCACTTTAAAAGGGGGGTCTGTTATAACAAAATTCATACAAATTTAAGAAAAAAAGAAGGGATGACGAAATGTTAGGCTACGTGGCGCAAGCTGCCGCCCGTTACAAAGGGTATAGCCACTACCATCCATCCATCCATCCATATTGACGACGAGAGAATTATTTGTAATTCTGCACGCCATGTTTATGACGTCACAGAATGGTCATTCACTCTTTCCACCTTAACGTGAAGGCGAAGCTGATCCACTTCTCCTCCACGTGCCAGAAATGCCGAGAAAGAAAACAAGTGGAAACGAGGCAACTACTGACTAAATCACGTATCGCGCTGTCAATATTACCCTAATTTTTTGTTTTTGTGTGTGTAAAATTATTTGATTGTTTAAAAAAGCATTATTTTTCTTTTCAAAGGCCCTTTATATAGCTCGACCTGCGCATCTCCAGTTGGTGGGTTGGAATCTCGACGGAGATGCCCGCAATTTGATGCAGGATTATTGCCAGGAAGGCGTAACTGAGATCTCAGTTACGCTTCACAAGATCCCCATGGTCCAAATTAATCATCAGGCCTCCGCTGGGGCGTTCCAGATGCCCTTCGTAGGTCTGGAACATAAAGCTCCAAGTTCACATTGATTTTCCCGAAAATAGCAGTCTTCGCACCTTGCTTCTGCAGGCGCGAAACATATATACCGGTACACTGGGAAACGCCCGGTGCGTAGTGCGACTGACGCAGTGGTCGTTTGACCATGCATGTGTCATCTACTTTAGTAGCCTGAATTGTGTAGCTTTATGAAGCTGTACTGCGGAATACACGTTTGTTGTCAATAGCAAAATATTCAGCGCAAATTATGAATGCCGTGATAAGCATGCTCCAATGCACATTCATTTGGTTTCACAGTGCAACTGATATTTTCATGCACGTTTTTCTATTTAGCTGGTAACAGCAAATTAGTGTCACAAGCATAAGCAATCAAAACAGATCATTGTCCTGTGATTTGGCAACAATGGCTTCCCGGAGTTCCACCGGCACAATATGTCTGTCCATACATTCAGAAGCACACTGTCGTGTGGGAACTTGTGAAAGACAACCCCGGGCTGGTCAACTGGTAGTTCAAGCAAAATGTCGTCTTCAAACTACAACAGTGGCAAGACGAAACAAACTGCTCCCAGCTTTCAGCTCCACTAGCGTGCAGAGCAGCGCAAACTAACGCATCTGCTTTCATGATCACGTGGACACCGTTGAGCCAGCACTGGGAGAAGAAACTCATGACGTCATTGTTCAATTTCACTCTGAGAAGTAAAAACAAACAAAACATGAGAATGACGTAAACATGACTCTGATGCAGTGGCTCAATGTTGGCTGCTCTAACTTTGTGGTGTTGACTGTGCTGTTGATTGCGCCTCACGTCGCACGCTAGAGCTAGCAGATTTTAGCGACTTGGCTCATTTGAAAGTTCGCTGGCCAGTTTATTAAATATATAGATGGAATTAGATTGTAATATTTGACATGTGGTCTTCCTAGATGATACTGAAGAAGGCTGCACAGTTTCTTCAATATCAAAAATGAAGCGGAGGTACCCTTTAAACGACAGGCTCAGGGAGCACGACTATTTCCTGAGAGCTATGGTCGGCGGCCATCTATCGATGCACTGCGGGAGTCGCAAGTGCAATCCTTCTTCTATGAGACCGCTATCTTAGGAAAGCACTGAGATAAGGTGACAAGAAAAGTGATAGAGGCCTTCCATATTGTTAATTATGGAGCGCAATGTGTCAGCAAGCCATCGGTGGCACTATCGGAAAAAGAAATGCTTTTTTTTACTATGAATGGGGCGCTAGTGGTGCGCTGATAGATGAAGCCCTTTGTGACTGAGACGGTTTGGGTGGTGCATGCGTAGTTGAGTGTACCTTTTATGTTTTCCTGGTTTGTTTTCAATATTAAAAACATTAGTTGCGAGTAAGCGCTCGTCCTGTGTTGTGTGTTCCTTTCTTCGTTTTCATCGTTAAGCTTACGCCTTTTTAACTGGTAAATAGTCAGAAAGTAACGACCATGCTGGACGCGATGCCACCGCACGAGCTAACTGACGATTGCAGTGATGATGCCCAGGTGGTTGCTCAACGGGCTGAAGAAGTCCGCCAACTCGCCAGACTCCAGATTCAATACCAGCAGTGTGTCAACACTGGCTGCTACAACCTTCGTCGTCGGGACGTTCACTTCCAGCCCAGAGACGGGGTGTGGACAACCGTAAAACTGTTGAAACAATACTTCGGACCGTACAAGTTACTTCGTCGCCTCGGGGAGCTCAACTACGAAGTGGTGCCCGATGGAATGCAAACATTATCACCACGCCGACCACGACCCGAGGTGGTTCACGTCGTTTGAATCAAGCTGTTCTACACTCGGTAGCACTGAGGACTTTTCGTTTTCCAGAGAACGTTTTTTGGCTTACCATTATTTTGTTTTGTGTTGCATTTGGGTGATGCACTTTTAAAGGTGGAAGTAATGCCACGTGCATGATCGAGAAGATACACCTTCTCTGTTCATCTAGAAGATTCGCGTACACTCTTACCCCGAAACGTAGAAGGTAATGAGGCCAGAATGACCTTGCCTAGTCCGTCTCGCCCTAGCTCTTGCCCGAACATTCTACCGTAAAATCCCGTAAGGGCGCCCTCCCCCGAGAGATCGCCCATCCCGTTTTTCTGGCTAAATATCTGTAACATAAAAATTCCGAAACATCGCCCACCCCCGATTCCCGTTGGACGTCAAGCGATGTCCGACGGGAATCGCGCATCAACAGCGCGATCGGCAGGTAACGTTGTGTCCGAGAAGCGAGTTCATAGCGGGTTCCCGCATTTCTGTCTGCGATCTCCGCGTGATATCGGCTCGCGTAACACGCTAGTTGTTCCCGCGTGTATATTGCATCGTGAAATGCGATTCTGTTGCGTCCGCAATCTGGGTATTTGTTTCTGTGACATGCGAGTTTGTAGCGTATTCCCGTGTTTTTGTCCGCGATCTGCGCGCGCGATATCGGTTTCCGTGACAAGCAAGATTGTAGCGGGTTCCCGCGTGTTTATTGCGCCATGAAACTTGAATCTGCTGCGTCCGTGATTTGCGATATACGTTCCCGTGAGATGCGAGTCCTCGGCGGGTTTCCGCGAGCCCTTCGCACAGTGAACCACGAATCTGCTGCGTCGGCCACTCGCGGTATCCTTTCCCGTGACACAGGAGTTTGTAGCGAATTCCCGCGTGTTTATCGCATCGTGAAACGCGAATTTGCCGTGTCCGCGATCTGCGGTATCAGTTCCCGCGTCACGTGGTTTATAGCGGGTGCCCCGGCGCTTATCATTAATTTTTGATAAAGGTTTGCTGTGGCATCCCCAAAGATAGCCCACCCCACGTTTCTCACCATTTATCTCTTCATTTTGGGTGGGCGTCCTTACGGGATTTTACGGTAGGTTGAATATTCAAGAAGATGAGCATAGTAGATAAAGAGCGGAGTGCCATATTGCCGATTCATTTACTGATTCTCTCTCGTGATAGCCAGCTGTTACGCCGACGCACTGTCGCTGGCTGCTGCTGCCATCGTCGACACTTGCTGCTGCTTTCTCGATGTGTGTTGTTCTTTTTCGTTTCTGGCACAAGTTCACCCCATTAAATCTTTAGTTCATTCCGTTTTCTCCTGCCTCATTGTCTGTTATTCGTGACAATATGTCAGTTATGACGACGGTAGGAAATGTCACGTCGAAAATTGTAAGCAGGACACAATTCCGAATCAGGTCTTTGACGGAGGTGAATGCCTCCTCTTGTGCCTTTTGCCAGTGGAAAGGGACGTCCTTCCATAAGAGCGCATGAAGGGGCTGTACGATGGTTGGAAAGCTGGGAATGAACTTCAGGTATTAAGTATGCAGGCCAAGCAGAGACCGCAGTGACGTTGCATTAGTTGGAGTATAACTTCAGCATTATTTTGGCAGGGCTTTATTCCCTGGGATGTCAGTTCATGTTAAAGGAATTGGAGTTGCTTCACCGGGAAGATGCATTTGTCTTGGTTTAATTTCACACCTGCGTCTTGTAGGCGAGCAAGAACTTGCCTCAGGCGGGCGTCATGCTCTTTGCTTGTGTACCCAAAGATAAGCACATCATCTAGGTAAGCGATGGTAGTACTCGAGTGTCTCGAAGAATGCACACCAGCGTCTTTTGAAACGAAGGGGTGGCAGAAGCCAGCCTGAAGCATACATGAGTGAATCTGAAGAGAAATTTGTCAGTCACAAAAGTCATAAGGTCCCTGGTTTCTTCTGCCAGGTCCAACTGGTGGTATGCTGACAAGAGGTCAAGCTTGCTGAATATGCAGGCACCAGAATGGTGGTGAAAGAGCTCATCCAGACAAAAAGAGGATGAGAATGCAGAGCAACTGAAGTGTTTGGCTTCCATGTCTATACAGAGCTGAATCTCTCCAGTCTTCTTCAGAGCAACCATGATGGGGATACCCACTCTTGACGCATAGATGCGCTCGATCACACCCCAGCGTTCCAGCTTTGCTAACTCTTTGGAAACCTTCTTGCACACTGTAAAAGGTAGCCTACGCAACTTTTGTTGCACCGGACTGATGGAAGCTTTAGTCTACAGATTGTGAATGACTCATTTGGCGTGGCCTAGGCCTTTCGAGAAAAGACCGTGGAATTATTTGGCAAGCTCTGGAAGAGTGCTCACAGAGGCAGTTGTATTTAATACTGGAGCCTCTGCTAGGCTCAGCAAAAAACATACTGCTTCTGTTCTCGCGCTTTGTCGATGGGCGTCCGCAGAGGGGTGCAAGGGGAGGCAGTTGCCCCTCCCTGGAATTTCGAAGGGCATGCAAGAAGGGGGGGGGGGGAGCTGCACCCACACCAATTAAAGGGTACTCCGGCGATTTTTTAGCTACCCAAACCAACTACATTTTTTGAATACCATGGATTTACTGTTCTCAACATGCTAATTAGTATATGGAAATATAAAATGGATATTGAAAAAAACAACTAATTTAAAAGGCAAAAAAAAAAAAAAAGTGCCAAGGAAGTTTTGATTACGTTGCGAGACCGGCGAAACTTGCTTTCGACGCGTTCTGCCTTTTTTCCGCAGCACCGCAGTTCCGTAAAAATTTCCACGTGTTCTCAACGGCAAGTTTCACGACTTAGAGGGTTTTAAAGAACTTCTTCGGCGAATGATGACGAAGAAGTAGAAAATGTGTCTTCAGCACGCTGTCACCAGCCTCCGCAACGCTCCCCAAGCGCAATTTTTCGACATGCAAGATGGCTGTCCGGTGGCTTCACTCACGGGAGCGGGAAGCGCGATCCAGCAATTGACATAAAGATCAGTGGTTTGTAGCCCCAAATCCAGGGCGCAGCCGTGAAAGCAGGTAGAGAGTAACGTGGAAACTTGCTGTAAATAGTCAACATTGCCAACATTCCCTGGGGGGGGGGAGAGGACATATAAGTCTGCACCCCCTAGAAAAGGTTCTGCGGACGCCCATGGCTTTGTCCATCCTTTTTTTTTGTCTTTAGTCATCGTCCTCTCTCAGGGGTGAAGAACTGCTCATAGACACAAGAGAAACAAACAGCAATGTTTGTAGTTGGGCATGTCGGTACATAGTACAAATAATAAAAAAACAGTGCAAATAAACACAACGACAGGGAGAAGACAGACACAGCACTGTATTAAAACGTTAGGTGCGTGTTGGTAGAGACTGTACTCGTCTTTTTTTGTCCTTTGTGTTTATTCTTTGTGTGCTTTTTATAAGCACTGAATCCTTCTTCTGTTGGTACTTGAGTTTATTTGTGATAAGGCCTCCAGATTTTGAATCTGCTCTTCCCATGGACAGTCCGAAAATCGTGTCCCAACCACTTTAAGCACAAAACAAACAGAAAAACTTGGAGAAGTTGGGAAATTCTCTACATTGCTTCGGGTTCTTAACATCAGAATCGAGATACGAACTTAAAGGTTATCGAACTAGGGAAAGTATCTTTGGGGAAAGGGTTCGTAACTCTGATGTATGTCACACAGCGAACCAATCTGTTTCGGCAGGTTGGCATCTGGGATGGCAAAAAAATGTGCGTGGCACGACCACACGCGTACAAAAACAGACGAATTGGTACATTACCTCTGTTTCAGACTTGAGGCGTTTCGCTCCTTTGTCTTCGTCACCATCTAGCGCATGTTTGGCCCCACTGACAGTACCGCCTTCCGACATAATGCTGGACCAAAAGGGAAGCTGGGGCGATCGTTGTCCAAAAAACACAGAATACAGAAAGCGGCGGACCTTGCTCTGAAAAGAATCCAAGCACGACTTCGGTGAATGTTGAAAGAGTTGTAGGCGACACAAAACCACCCCAGCTGTAGTCAAGACAATAATTGGTTCGCACATTTGAATGCAAATCTTCACCGATCGCCCGAGCGTGTACAAGCCATAACAACCAGGGGCTGTTCACACGCGGTTATTCAATTGAAATAAAGATGTGGTCAAGCTCTATGAAGAGGAGATTGCTGACGCTTGAGACACTACGAACGTTCCTTACTGCGTTCTAAGTGTCTACCGTAGAATAGACTCCAAGGTTAAACTTACACTCATAAGGTTATTGTAGATTCGAGCTGGCCCAACATGTGCACACCGCAAAACATTCAGCACATCCAGCAGACACTTTATAATTGGATCGGCTTGGATTCTTCAAATTTTTGGCTATCAAGGTTAATCCAAAGCTGAAGCACTCAAACAAGCTGCAAGCATCAAGCAGAAGCTTTTCGACCGGCGGCGGCAGCGGCGCGGCGTGACGGTAATCGGCGGTGCGATGCCGGGTAATAATAGGCGGCGGTGGCTGCGTGTGGCTTGGCGTCACCGTGTGGTCTTCGGACTTCCATGCGGAGTTTTGAAAATACGTGGAAGTTCGTTATTTTTATATTTTGCAAATTAACTATGGTTAGGATGATTGGAGTCAGTCTTGGGCGCAAATAGTGGCCAGGCTTTTTAAATCGACCGCAAAATTCGGATTCTTAACCTATCGCGCTACGATTTTGTGCAGCATTGCTCACAGGTGGTGTATTTTTTTCTATAAAATTTGCAAAGAGCGAACTTACCCCAGAAAAAAGTAAAAAAAGCAAAAGGCTTAACTATTATGGAAACCCAGCGAAGCCACTGGTCTTCAATCAATATGGCGCCCTATTGATTGAAGACCGTGTATTTTTTTTTGTAGGTAAGTCCGCTTTTTGCAAATTTTTATCGAAAAAATGCACCACCTGTGGGCAACGCTGAAGGAAATCGTAGCGCGATAGGTTAAAGGAGACCTGCAAGAACTTTTTTTACTGGTTTTGAATTTGCATCGAACTCCGAGCACACTAAACGTAGTAGCTTAATGACACTTTTCTTTCACCGAAATTCGCTTTATTTTTAAAGTTATACCAGGCCGGCGCAGCCGTAGCCTTGGCTATTGTAACGCGCTCGGGGCGCCCGAGCGAGAGAAGAAGCGAGAAAAGAGCGAGCGATGAGCGAAAAAAAGAGAAAAGTAGGTTGACGTCACGGCGACGTCAAATATGTTGATCACCCCCTCCGGCAACTAGGACGGGTACAGCCGTTAACATCCATGTTCCCTCCGGGCGCTCTTTCTGCGCTCAAGCGTAGGGTTCTTGTTTCCGCCGCCTCAAATCATGGCGTTACAATCGCCGCCTCTACTGCTGCCGGGCCGTCCCTACTTGCCCCTAGATGGCGCAAGTTGTCCTGTCGCGTCCTAGGCGGCCGGTTCGCCGCCGCTGCCCCCCCCCCCCCCCCCCCCCGCCGTTTGCTTGCCTGATTTCATTTCTCCTCGATTTCATTCTCGTCTTCTGAGGCTTTTATTTTATATCTTTTTTCATAAACCACTGTAGGCAACTTCAGAGAAGCCGCTCCTCAAGTGGGTAGGAGGCAAGGAGCACACATTTACTTTTCACACAAATTCTTTATTATTTACACGGATCTCATACATACAACGGAAGATATAAACAGATAATAAAATCTACGGAACAATAGAACAGATGGCACGAGAAGCACGTAAGAGCACAAGGAAAGAAATATACATTTATAAAAGATATCGCACCACCACAGTTTTGATCAGCAGAAACTTCAATGTATTGTAGACAACAAATGATTTTTTTTTGTTACTCAGCTGATAGGTGACTTGTTTTACGGTTTCTGTGCTTTCCTATCAGCTGCAGACCTTTTCAAACGAGGTTTTTGCATATCTCTTCTTTTACAAGGCGTAAATTCACCAGAGTTTATAGCAGAACATCTCGACGAACTTCTAGCCAATTGCTGGACAGAGAAGGTCTCCGACTGTTCCGTCATGAAAGCACTAAGATTCTTCATCACATCATCCTTGTATACCAGGTTGAAAATACACGCCAGAAAGCACTCAAGCTTGCCCACAAAAATAAGACAAGGGTCTGTGGGCGAAAAGAGAGCACCAAAAATGCCCGTGTCGTCCTACACGTGGTACGGTTCGATCAGCCTGCGAATTACAGGTGCAACGTCGCTGATACGTAAGAAAAAAAACGAAAACAAACGTGCGTTCAGTGCTGTGTTCACAGGGTTTCTGCCGCACGAGACTGAATATCGCAACCAGGATCGCACAACATGAAATGGGCTTGAAACGAAAGCGACGAAAAACGAAACTTTACCTCTCGCTTCGGAACTCCTTTGGGAATAGAAAGAACGACAAGACTTTCGACTTGCTGGAGTTCCCGCACCATTTCGCAGCGTAGTAGAGCCAAGGTATCCTCTTCCGAGAGCACCAGAACTTTCGAAGTCAAATTAGCGCGGACCGAGCGAACACCACGTTTTCCGGAGAACACTCGGAGCAGACGACCACGCTCATCGGATGTCGGTGACCGTTGCACCGGTTGCGCCGTTGCCACGGCTGCCACCGATCGTAACGCCATATTTTGAGGCGGTGGAAACAAGAACCCTATGCTTGAGCGCAGAAAGAGCGCCCCGAGGAAACATGGATGTTAACGGCTGTACCCGTCCTAGTTGCCGGACGGGGTGATCAACATATTTGACGTCATCGTGACGTCACCCTGACTCTTGGCGGCCTCTACCGAGCTTTCATTGAACGCCGCTAACAAGCAAAAAATAACCTCCTTCATGACGTCCTTGGTTGCTTGAGTGGCCGTGAACTAGCGGAGGGGTAGTGAGCTCAGCGAGCGCTCACGGCTGCCGCAGTCCGTGTCGACGGCTCGAGAGGGCGCCACTAAAGCATGTTCTGTATAGGCTGTATGAAGCGGGCAGCCAGGGCGGTTCGCATTGCATTTTCTACGCGATTAAGCACTAATTTGGCATGATACTTCATTGGCCACAAACAACAGCTAACACGGGGTAAAGATCAGTTCAGAACGGGAGCCACTTCGCGCTGCCATACCGCCAAAGGGCCAAAGCTGCTCGCCGAAGGCCTTCGGAACGCTCGGAACCGGTCGGATCCTCGACTGCAGCGCCGCCGCGTACATCCGGGACCTTCTTACGCCCACCGCCCGTCGGAGCCTGATCCCAGTACACCTTTCTAGTCACCGTTACTAGATCAACTCAGTTATGGAACTTCCCATAAACGCTGTACATTGGAAAGTGTCCGAAACCGTGTCCGATTTTTTTTTTTGCAGCTAGGTGGCGCTGCCGGCGCATTATTTTACGCGTTTTCGTCTGCTACTGCTCCGCGGCTGCTTTTGAGTCCCGACTCCTCTCGAGGTTCAGCATGGTTTGGGGTTAGTTTTTGCCCTTTCGCCAGTAAAAAGTAAAAATGTGACTACCAACCATAGAGTTATTACAATAAACGCTAGAGGCTCAGCTGGCGCTAGTGTCTACGGGACTTCCGGTTGCAAATTGAAGCAGACAGCATGCAGTCTACATTTCCTGCCTCCCTGTGTATTCCTATGGGAAAACGCGCGTGAATTTTGTCTCTTCGCCGGAAAATAACATGAATAACTTTTGTTATTTCGGTTGTACCGGGTAGTATGTACCTTTACTGGTATTGTGAAAGTGTAATTGCTTTAGTTACAGCATTTTTCTTTACCACTGAACGATATTTAACTTCGCTCTATTTCAGGCCCAAACCTCTGTTTCAAGGAAGGTATGTGAAAACGAGCGACGATTCTAAGCAAACTAACGATCGAAAGGAATGTAGAGTGTGTTCAAGGTTTGCTAGCATTTCGGTGGTGCTTATATATTGCTAATATGCCCTTCCTGTCATTGTATGAAAATGACTCCGTCGTGCATCTTTACGATCGGTTAAAGAAACATTTGAACGCAAAAAAAAATAAAGCACGTGAGCTACGAAAGGTGTGTCGTTTTATTATTTCCTATGTCAGGCAGTTTTTATCGGGCACCTGCTCTCTGGCTCCCCCATTTGCAAATATTTGGAGCGTGCGGGTGATGATTTGAACCCAGAACAAGCATCTTCGCACATATTCATGAGCAGAAAGAATGAAGCAGTACTTATTTATTGCAAATCTGACTATATTACGTGGCTCTCGATTTATTTTGATTGTCTGCGCGCACAAGGAGCTACTTATCCAGTGTTACTGCGTAGTTCTTGCCGTCTCTCTTGGTTTTCCACATGTCCTTCGTTCGTTTGGCACGTATATCCCCCATGTTGGAAAGCGTCGACGCCGTGTTCGCGCAGTGTCCGACGGTGCACAAAAATACACGTACGAAGCCGTTTTAGCACCGTTTTTAATGCGATGAATTTGAAAGAAAAACGCCGTAACTGACCAATTATTTCGTTTGCGTGACTGAGAAATGTTCCAATGTGCCTAGTACGCACAAATTATTCGCGATATTTGCTCTTATAATCGAGCGCAGAGAGAAAATGCACTCGCTTTTTCCCATAGAAATGCATTACCGGAAGTCAATTTCGGACTGCTTGCTGTCTGCTTCAAAATGCAACAGCACACTAGCGCCAGCTGAGCCTCTAGCGTTTATTGTAATAACTCTATGCTACCAACAGCAGCAGAAACAATTTGAAAGTTGTCTGCTGATGTTATCCGTAAGAAAGGCCAGACCCGCGCCATCAATGATGATGATAGCGAGTATTAATGCGGAGCGCGTGCCCTCTAACAGGCGCCACGCAAAGGGGACCCCCTCCGGAGCGGAGTTCTGGAACCGAGTTGTTCTAATAACGTTGCTTTCTTAGTATGCGCCGCCTTTTCCACCGCTTGGTGGCGGGTATGTCGACGGGTCAGTTCTTGTTTCCGTACTTTATAAACTGCATTTGTTTCTTTTCTGATCTAAAATGCTGAACAAGAACTACTTTTATACATAATTGAAACGGCTCGCGCCACTTATATTTTGCATTTGGACTAAAAAGAACCTTTTAGCGGCTCTGACCAGTAGTAAGCCCAGGACCAAAGACGTCACATTTTGCGCGCTTTCGGCAACGCGGGTCGCCCCCGTTAAAGCCCCTCTATCCTGGGAAAAGTGGCTCCATTCATTGTTGTAGAAATGCTCGAGACACGTGCCGCGCGCCACTTCTGGGGAAATCCATGGCGTCCAACGTTACTAGAACTCTCAGTTGGGAAACTCACCGTTGAAACCTGGGCCGCTGGCGTCCACCGAGACCGAGCTAAATGCGACAATAGCGCCACTCTGTATCATTTGTCTTAACTGTGGTCGCCTTGAGCTTTTAGAAAGCATGTTTCTTGCGTAAAAACCAACGAAAAAAACTCTTTTTGTAGTAATGTTTTTTGGAGATTAGTACAAAACAGGGGGCGCGTGTTGTTTTTTAAAATATTTAGTCTGCAAGTTTTGCAGTACAATTAATATTGTTTTTATGCAACCGTGCCTCAGCGGTGATTTCAGGTAGCGCGTCCCGAGCTAGGCGCATATTAACCTGGCAGTAATCGGCGGCGCGTCCGCCTGGGAGAAGGGGGCGGTACCTCGAAGCCCTTTCCACAGTATCTGTTCTGGCCCCTAAATGGCCGATTACAATCAAAAGGAAGTCACGTGCAGTTCCTTGACTGGCCGCTGCGGGAGAAATGGCGGCGTTGTGATCGCCATTAGCTCGGTTCTCGTGGACGGATCGGTGCCACTTTTTCAGAGCAGTCTTTATGGCAGTTTCCCAACTGAGTGGTTCTAGTAACGTTGATGGCGTCTGAAATCTCAGCTTTGTACTGCTTTGTGCCGCCATGATCTTCCCAAGGGCTGCACGTCCCACGTACAGTCGGGAGCAAAGCTTGCGGGGCACGGGAGCGTGTGCCAAAATGCATCGTCACGCCGTCCGACGGCGCGCCACCGCATTAATAAAGTGCGCTTTGCGCATGCGCGCCTTTCGTGCTCGCTATCATGTCTCTTTCGCTCGTTTCTTTCCGGCGCACTCCTGATAACAGGAGTCCGCGCCAGGGGCGCGAGTTAGCGCTTCGCTGGCTCTGATGCTGTGCGTCTTCAGCCACCTCAGCCGCCGCGCTTTGTGACGGAGCTCGCGGGGTGGGGTAACGAGGTGCTTTGTCACCCAGTGCGGCTGCTGAGGCAGCGGAACACGACGTGAGGCATCATAGCCAGGGAAACGGAAACTTGCGTCCCTGGCGCCGACTCCGGTGATCAGGAGTGAGTCGGACAGAAACGAGCGAAAGAGACATGACTGCCAGCACGAAGGACGCGCATGCGCAAGGCGCGGCTTTTAATCGTGGCGCGCGCGCCGTTGCACGGCGCGGCGATGCATTTCGGCACGCGCTGCCGTGCCCCGCAAACTTTTGCTCCCGACTGTACCTCGTGCATCGACGAACATTGCGCTACTTTTTAAAGATGAAGGGGCTTTAGCCCCCGTAGGTGGAGGAGGTTTCCGCGTCGTCCGGTTAAAATATGACGCACTGATATTTAGTTACTCTCCGTGCCCGGCGGCTTACCCGAACCCCAAGAGACGTGGAAACCGCAAAAAAGGTAGACGCAATATGATTGCAGGGCCCTTTTAAGAAACCGAATTTTGCGGTCGATTTAAAGAGCCTGGCTGCTGCTTGAGACACCCGGTAGTTAAAGGGGGTCAACGGTTTTAAGATTAAAAGAATTTGCATCTCGTCATTTTTACGTTGTTTATCGTTTCCCAGAAAATAGAAAAAACATCTCTTTAACTAAAAAAAAAAGAAGTCGCGATTCCGCTGCATAATCGCAAAGCAAAAGTCGAGCTTTTTCCCCCACCTGCAGCCGCGAGTGGCAGCCGAAGGAACTATGATGAGAAGATTACGTTGCTTACGTGACCTCGCTCGGCTCTAATAGCGAGTTCGTTTCACACGCACTGGCACCGTTCGAGTTGTCTCCCAGAATGCATCGCACTCGCAGAGTGTTGCACGGAGAACTGGACTCAAACGAACTCGCCAAATGCACCGAGTGCAGAATAGTGCAGAAGACTGATGCTGTCGCCATCTATGTTGTAGAAAAGGTACCAACCCCAAACCGAAACTAGCGCCTTTCTGTTCGGAGTGATGGGTGGGAATGTGAGAATGCAGTCGCTACCAACGTTTATCTACAAACGTTGGTCGCTGCAACCTGTAGTTTATATTTGCGATGACTTTAAGAAACTCGGTTGTCGTAGAGATAGTTACAGACGGCGTAAATTTCCGCAACCAGCTGTTTACAAAGCGGCTGGTTGCGATCTCTTTATAACCGCTTACACTGAAGAAAACTCATGATACTGTCCGAGCAGAAGCTTGATCCGTTAGAGCATGGTATTATGCGTGAACCACTGAAAGGGTGCGGCTTAAAAATAGTCTGTTGGAATATCCAGCAAAACTTTTCGTGGGACTTTCGATTTCGATCGTCATTACAGGTGGATCAGATATTAGCCTTGGTGAGGGCGTCGAGAACGAAAGCTTTCTCGAACAAGATACGACGGGGCAAGTTAGCTGACGTAGGTAAATGTTAAACATGATGATGTTGCCCAAGCCTCGGGTAAAGTCACTATGTTGAGCTTTCTCTGATGTTTATTAGGCAGTCACAGGTTTTTGCTGGGGGAGTTTTGTCGACTAATGTTCAATTTTTCACCCCCACATGGATGGTGATAAACATCTCGGGTGCCGCTGATGCGTTTGTTCTGAGCATTTCTTTACACACTGGTATATTTCAACGTCTGTACGGCAACAGAGCGACTTAAAACTTGCAAATAAAGCACGGTTTGTCAATTGTTTCCTTCATGAAGTTGCAGACGCTCACAATTCAAGCTCGCATTTGATTCCGTTGCCCGCGGGACGCGATTTCTACCTGAAAATCTCCTTTGTTTCCTTTCGGTTCCGCGACACATCGTAGCAGACGAACTTTCGTCGTCTGCTCCCGCTCATCGCCGGCTTCGCCGGAGCGAGGCATGACGGGATTGCATTTCGGCGCACTCCCGAATTTCTCGGTGCAGCGAGTGCATGCACGCGTGGGGTGTCTGCGCTGAAACGAACTCGGAGAGTGCAACTACTCGTGGAGTGCCGGCTGAAACGAACCCGCTCCACGCTGCGAGTGGGCACGCGTGGGCACGAGTGCCGTGAAACGAACTCGCTATAAGCTGCAGCTGCGCCGCCGCCGGAAGGGGAACACTCCAGCGCGCCGCCGCCGTCAATTTTTGACCGTCGCACAGGTCTATCACGTGGTGCTTGCGCTCTTTCAGTTCAGTTCAGTTCAGAAAGCGTTTATTGGCCATATGATAGGGGAAGGGATGAGAAAGTGCGTCGGCGCCTGCGAAGTCTAAACGCTGGCAAAAAAAAAAAAAAAAAGAAAGAAAAAAAAAAGAAAGAAAACTAGGTTAAATGAAGATATCCCGCTTCGCCTCGTAGATGAAATCTATGAGACTTCGGAGGATGCTTCTCTTGCTGTCCTCTTCGCCTGGCGGGTGTGTCCAACGTTCCAGAGAACCGATGTTACTCGGTCGGTACTTCGACCTGGTGGTCTTGCATTTGGGGCATACCCACATGTGAAAAGTGTCTGCCTTTGCGCCCATATTGCACCCGGTGCAGGTGCCGGATCTCTTCCCGCGGCTCCAAGATAGGAGCTTCCCTTGGGCTCTCTTCATTTTTTGTCGCATTTCAAACGAAGATGAACCGTCCTACACCGTGGACCATAGGCAGCTTCCGAAAGAACGCAAACACCACGTGATGGCTACTTTTCCGCGGCGCTCGAGGACGCAAACTACAGATTCGTGTCGCACCATAAATATAGCTCTAAAAATTGTTATTTTTCGTTGCAAATTCGTTTTATGACTTCCTTTCCCCAACCGGGCTGTTTTAAAAATAAGTATTTTTCTTTGTAGTGTTGTACGCATCTAACAGATGACGCCACCGTTCCACACGGCGGTTATATCGTTTTCATCCCGGGAGCACGAGGGAAATAAAATCACTTTTCGTTCGGCAGTCACAGCGTGTTG
The DNA here is from genome assembly GCA_037355805.1 of Ixodes ricinus. Lineage (NCBI taxonomy): Eukaryota > Metazoa > Arthropoda > Arachnida > Ixodida > Ixodidae > Ixodes > Ixodes ricinus. The sequence goes on along the minus strand of JAZHYW010029203.1, from coordinate 31,501 downwards.
AACACCTCTCTTGGTCCCTCCTCGGCTGCTGTCTTACGTGACCGTCTGGTCGGCCTGGTCGCGACATTCTTTGCATGTGTCCTTTAATACCTCCGAGGAATATGGCGGTCTGTGATCTGAATTTTCAAGATCCTCCTCGACGGACTAACAAAAGAGGAAAAAGCTTCTATGCACTATAAGAAAAGAGAAGCCGTGCCAGCAGATATTAAATTTACAATTTATACCTCTTTTTGGTGCACATGCTTGCCGCACTAAGCCTTTGTAATGTACCCGACATGAGCCATGTTCAAAATCCGCCAGGGCTTAAATTCTGGGGGGTCTCAGACCACTGAGTCATTTTAACGGATGGTCTGAGACCCTCCTCCACAGCCCCAGCATTATTGAAATTAAAATCATATCTTGCAATTAAATAGCTTTTCAGGGACGTGACATTTGGGGATTTGCAATTTGAGGGTTGCAGGCACATACACATTGGGCAGTCAGCAGTGGAGTTCATTATATGTGCATCTAGTAAATCTCGTCAGAACCTCTCGCCCTCCCTCCCTCTCCTCTCCCCCCCCCCACACACCCCCCCTCACTTACGGGAGACAGCACTGGTTATGTCCGTAAGAGATCTAAAATGTTCAGTGGTTTTGTGATTACTATCACTGACTATACTTACCATGTACATCTGAGCAAAATATGAGAAATGTCGACACGCTGCAGAGAGCCATTAGCCAGCCACAAGATGAGACTGGCAAGGAAGAGTTTGGAACATAGAAGTCAATTTTCAAACATCCCCATGATGGCCAACCAAGCTCTGGAGAACATGAGTGACTCCCCCAGTGTGCTACAAGCATGGCCAAGTTTCACTCCCATTTTTCCTAGGATCACTGCGAGGTGGACAGAAAGCAGGACACACAAGTGGATCACTTTTGCATGGGTCATTTTATTTGGTGTAGATGACAATCTAAAAATGTTCACAGAGCTGTGTTTTCAACCAGCAAATGACAAGTTTGTGCCAACAGTCCATCGGAACGTCCCCGGTGTGTCGTCCCATTGGTCGGGGTCCGAGGGCCACACAAAGAGGGTGCAAATAAATAGGATGTTTGGTCCAAAGAAGATAGCCCCAGGTGTTTGCAAAGAATGAGAAGACCCGACGCGTGTGGGCAGCAGTTCATTTAGGTGAGATTCATGGAACACAAGCAAATCACAGGCAGAAAAGTGGGCCATGCCAAGTGGCCGCATACAATCGCTCCTTCACTAACAATCACAGACACAGGGGATCTTTTAGCCCATGTCCAGGCTATCACAAATGCAACAGGACACCTATCCGAGTCACAACAAGTATAAATTAAATGGAGAACGCTGAGAGCCGCCTGTCCCTCTGGAGCTACGCAGGAACAGCAGGAGAGGGACTGGAGTCAAGTTCACGTCCGGTGACTCGGCGGTCAACAAAATGGGCAATAAATTACAGGAATTGGGGATGACAGGGGGAAAAGGCTCTGATCCGCTGATGACACGCGTGACTAGATCTCGGGCTTCTTCTGAAGTTGTTCCACTTCCTGAATAACAGACAAACCCACACTGTATTCCTAGGCGGGAGAAAAGGATGCAATCAGAGACGCTCCGGACATGCAACAAAACTCTGGGCAGGCAAACAGAAACGTCCACGGAGCACTTGGAGGAGAAAAAGGTGCAACACAGAGCTGCCTGTGGCAAAACAGGTTATACCTTTATGAGGTAATCTTTAAGCTTGCTGTAGGCAGTCTTGAGGTTGTCATTCACCAAGAGCAGATCAAAGTTGCCCTGGTTCTCACCTGCAAAAGAGACACACCTGTAAGCTCCCAGTCCCCGCAACAGAGTTGAGCCTACCAGCGTGCCCCCTGAGCCTCGGTCAGGAAATGCTACACGGGCAGAAGTCGGCCGTGCCCAGCCGCAAAGAGGAGGCCCAGGCAGCTGCCAGGAAGCATCATGTGCTACTGGTGCAAACCATAAGAGTCCTGCCCCAGTAGCAGAGTGCACCTGTACACCCACTCGGCACACTGAGATTAAGTTGATCCAGCATAGTGATGGATACTATTTGGATACTGAAGCATGCTAACCGAGGGGAATGGCCCCATGCTAGAAATCAAAGCAGATAGACTGCATTACATGCCTGTTTTAGGCAGGTGACATCAAACTATTCTGTTGCCCAAAGCTTCTTTCTTTACAAGAGAACAAACAGTGGGGCTTGTTGGTGTATATTTATGATAGAAACGAGGATGAATTCAGAGGACAGACGGGTCCTTCTTTCTTTGGAGCACATGCATGAGCATCCTCCTCGAGCTTTACCTTGACCGGTGTTTTGTCAAAACCTTGTGTCATGCTAGATCCCATCTCCTGTGATTGTGTGCTGTGAGCATCAGGCACTTCAAAGAGTGGTACCACCCGAGAGGAACACAACCCCATTTTTGGCATCAACTTTTGCATGCTACGTTGGCAAGGCTAGCTTAGTTTCCAGTGGTGCAGCCCCGGATTGCTACTGAAACACGGTGGCTTTGTCTTGTATCTCATTCTCAAGTAGTTTTAGCAGCCATACAGAAACTGTGTTAGCCCTGACAAGCACAAAAAGTTGATGCCAAGTATAGGAGAAGCCGGCAGGGCAGGTGTCGGTTTCTTGCAGTACATGCTTGGAAGGCATTTCCATGTGGTCCGTTTAAAGGCTGTACCACCCATGCATCCAAATGCCCTTGAACCGGCAGCAAAACGTGTCGCAGTAGACGCAAAGTAATGCTACGGGTCGTAGAAGTACCAACAAAGATGAGTGGTCCCAACCTGTGGCCACTGAACGTCCGTTCACATGCATGCGTTTGACTACGACAGATTTCAACAAGACTGATTTTTAAGCCTCTTACGACGGCTTACGACCGGCTGCGCTGCTACAGACAGTAATAAGCTGCCAAGGAAGGCTTAAAAACAGGTTTTTAGCCTCTCAGGTCCTAAAAAGTTGCATGTGTGTGATCGGGCCTTAAATTTCCTGTAAACTGGCAGGCTGCAGAGCAGACTACAGCAAGATAATGCCTGCCGCGTCCCCCTCCCTTACTGTGCTACCACCAGCATTGTGGCGATCCATAGCGTCACACAGTTGATATGTCAGGCAGTAATCGAGAGGAGAAATCAAAGTGAGGCAAAGACACCGGTCGGAGACCCGTTCCAGCACCCACAGCGCCGACGTCACTACTGTTTGGCGTGCATGCACGCCAAACAATAGAGTGCAGATCATTCCCACTTGTAAAAACCATAGCTTGCACATCAAGGACCAAGCTGCCAAAAGGACTGCCATTGCTGGATGCCCTGAAGCCAGTTCAACTTTTGCTGCTAGGAGATAGTAGTCAAAAGTCAAACAGGGTGCACCCCATCCCCATGTTGATCATGGGCTTTTGAAAAAGGCAAGTCCCCATCACAACAAAATATGTGCTACGGCCTTCAAATCTAGTCGTTCAGTTCATTGTAAAACAAGCAATGATTGTCCAGACCAATACCTGCTACACCAGTGATGGAATTCTTTGAATGTGTACCAAGGGCTCTATCGGTTCTTCAGAAGCTGAGTGTGGATGCAGCCAAAGCTACCTATCCATCTGCTTCATATCCAGGTCACCTCACTCCCTCCCTTAACGCCACAGTAGGGGCCTTTCTCGATGCCGTGGCATGCTCTTATGTCTTGATGTTGCTAGTTTGAGTGGCTTGGCATCTTGGAAAGACAGTAATGATGCCTCCAATTTGGAGCCTATTGAAAGCATCAATTGAAGACAGCCCTCACAACTATTCATAGCTCTAGGAGTATACAAGACTATTTCCACCCTGATTGATGGATAATGACAAGCCACATCTGGAGGTAGAAGTGTTAAGATGGCTGGACTTGTGCTACAAACTAGTACTGAAAAATCGGATGGCAACAAAGACCACATGCAACAATTTCTCCAATACGAGGGGAAGAAAAGCCTTTTTTGCAGTTCAAAGTATGTGGTTCATATTTATGAATCTACTTATTTTCAACTGTTCTAGAACTCATTTTGTGTCTCAATGGGAGAATAAAGCTGCCACACAGCGCCACACACACAAAAAAGAAGAAATGAATTTGCGGAATAGGATATTTTTATGTGACCCGTACCAGCGGTGGCTCCAGGTGGGCTTACATCCGACACATTTAACAGCAGTCCTAGCCTCCTACTCGGCCCTCCTATTCGCTGCATTCTAGCACCTTCATGTTTGTTTGAGTCTGCTGGCAGCGGCCGGGGATAGGCTCAACACTAAAGTGCCACCTGTTTTCGGGGCTAGTTGCTTCAGCAGGTGAGTTATTACGTACTCTTCAGCAGTTTCAAACTTTCATGGCCACCATCAGGTTCTGTGCACATGTGCAGTGGAAGGTGAAGTATGCAACACGGAGCACTAACATAGCTTGCAATGCGGATGGCAGTACATGGGCCGTTTCTCCTTTTCCTAGCAGAAACAGTTTGCAATCATCTCTCAGACTTGACCCCAGGCACCTTTAAGCTGACAGGACAAAGAACGCGAGCTAGCCTGTGCTCCTACCTTCGAAGCATGCTTTTCTAGAGTGTGTGCTTGTTCTGCAAGAACATGCTTAAAAATGAAAAGCCAGCAATGTTGACTCATGCAGAATAATTAATTATTTCTGGAGGCTTTTGGTATAGTACTCGAACCAATGACGCTGCGAAACGGCAGTGTAGCACAGCACATAGCCTAGCAATACATAACTTGAAGTGTCGGACTCGGATGCTAACCGGAGAACAAAGAGAGCAAAGGACAGCTGAAGCTAAACTAGGATATCTGGAATGCGTTCTAGACAACACAGGACTATAGCTAAACCAATGTTGACTAAACTGACTGAAGTCCAAAAAGGAATAACTCTAACAGCAGCGTCCCACTAGAGCGACAGACAGCAACAAACGACAGCGACACACGACAACGAGCGACAGACGACACCAACAAACAGCCTGTTTGTCGGAGTCCGCCGTCCCACCTGGTGGACACGGCGCAGAACATGGGGACAAGGAAACTTGTTTCCTAGTGGGACTGGAGTTGTCAACTAAACACTTCAAAATACACAGACAAACAGAGTCTGGCAACGCAGTTTTCATGTTTTGCTCTATAAGCATAAAACGCGCCGACAAACACGGTGAAAGTGGAGACGATTACTTTATTTCTTGACTAAAGCTTCCGCTTCTCTTCATTTGCCATTGGCGACTTTCTGCAAACAGTCGTGACAATCGACACCAAACTTTTTCCAAAATAGTATACCCGAATTGTTCCTTTTTTGGCCCGTTCGAGGCATTCTAGGTGAGCGCCACGGAATTTTACGCCGATTTTGAGGATGTTTATAACTTCATTATCGAATGATCGAGTGCAGGCGTTTTTGGTGGACAATACAGCATCCCGATTATCACAGAACGTGATGACAAGTCTCTCGTCTGCCAGAATGGCTTGCCGCGGAACGTCGTGTCCTACTTCGCGGTGCGCGGTCTTACTTTGATCAGTCCTCGCACATGGGTGTATACACCCTGATGCAGGGGCGTAGACTTCGGCGTCTTGGAGCACCACCTCGCGCACCAAGTTTTCGCGAGCAAAACTAACCACAGCAAATTCCCTTTTGCAACACGACCGCCCGGCGCCAGCCAGCCAGCAAGCCGCGCCCGCGACCACTACGTGCAATCGAGGGACCGGAACTGCGGGGCCGGGAACGAGGAGTGGCCGCCAAGGGCTTTTCGTTCCGGGAGGAAGGGTAGAAGGGTGGGAAGGGAGGCAGCAGAAGGCATAAGCGGGCGAGGAGGATAAGTTTGTCTCCAAGAGATGTTCCTCAGTGGGACTGCTTGCTGCGCTTCAAGTCCAACAACAGACAAGAACTCGTCCGTCGTCGATCGTTTGTCGGCGCTTGTCGCAAGTGTTGGTCGTTGCAGTGGGACAGCAGCGGCGACACGGAACTTTGTGGTGTCGTTGGACAAAAACCGGTGTTTGTCGCTCTAGTGGGACGAGGCCGTCCTCGTCCCACTAGAGCGTATGCAGGTGTGCACACAGAACCCATTAGGTGGCAATCAATAATTTTCTAAAGAAAATCATTAACTGCCACTTAATGCAGTTTTTAAAATTTAGGGCAAAAATTATAAGTAACCATGCACACACTTTGTTTGAAAGAGTTTGAGTTGATGATTGTTCATCCTTCAGGTGACATATTTACACGACTGTTCACATTTTGTCAGCTCTATTAAAATCCCAATTTTATCAGTGGCACCACCATTCTAGGCCCTTTCTTCTTTGCTTTGAAAAGGATAACTTCCATGAACACAAGCTGCTGGAAAGGACTGATGGTGTCTGTTTTAATTAAAAGTGAGTTATAAGGGTCACTAGTAAAGCTTGGAGATGTGGCAAACAGAGCAGGTGGAGGCAGACAGGAAGTGTGGTGCCACGAAGACTCGTCCTTCCCTAGTAAAATTAGCCCTCCATCGGCTAGCATCATGCCACCAAGTGTGAACTGTGGACTTCGGCAGGTTACGACATGTCCCTTCAATTTGGCTAGTGCAATGGACATAGACAGACGGGATTTTCGAGGGATGATGCTTCACTATTTTGAAAGTGGTTAAAATGAGTTGGAATCACTGGAATGACAGTCAGATACTTTTGGAGAGACACTGCACCGTCACCTGCAACAGTTTTTTGATGGTTCCGTGATTTTAAGCGTGTCAGAACCTCTCCGAAAGACAGAGAGCACTCTAGCAGACCATCAATAGCAGTGATCAAAAAATGTAGCTGCTCTAGAGAGGCTTGTCAAAAAGGATGCTCAGTTGACTTACGGCGACATTGAGGAAGCCCTGAAGGTTAGCTGGCCGAGAGATTCGACGGTTCTTCATAACCACTCTCGCCTGAGAAAACTTTAATTTCACTGGTTGCCACACAATTTGACAGAAGCTCGAAAGCTGGAAAGGGTGGAACGGTGCGAAGGGATGGTGCATCGAATCCAAAGTGGCAACTCTCGGGGCGTGGCAGACGTGATGGGAAAAACTCCTGGATCTACCAGCATGATCTCGAAAGAAAGCATACATGTGGGTCTTCCCTAGAGACTGTGGAAGGTCAAGAGGTGCCAGAAAGAAAATGGCGGCAACCTTCTTCACAGCCGGTGGGCACGTGGCCACAGTTGCTCTGCGAAACCAAAGCACAGCGACTGCACAATGGCACACGACAGTTTGCCTGCCAGCAGTCCTTGCCAAAATCCAGGAAAGGCAACTAAGAGCTGGCTCAAGGGGAATCCTGCTGCACCAAGACATGCATCGGTCCTCCCTGTCAACTTAATTCTCAACTTCCTCGAAGGCACTCCAGTGAAATTGGTCACCATCTGCCCTACAGTCCAGACCTTGTATTATGCGACATCTTCCTGTTCATTATGGCAAAAGAAAACCTGCGCGGACAGCTATTTTTAATTACGGAAGCTGCTGTCACAGCCTAAAATCCGCTTAAATCTAGCGAACGATACTCAGTGGTGCCAATGCCTCAGAGGTTGGTTTAGACGGTGGGGTTTTGCTTTAAGTAAATGGAGGGACAGTGGATCAGCCTAGTCACAGTGTGTGACATACATCTTTATTCTATCCTTTCTCCACTTCCTCCTCCTCCTGCCGCTCGCAGCATCTCCAATCCTCGCTTCTTCGTTCACAACCAACACGACATCCCCCCCCCCCAAGGTAAAAAGGCTGTTACAGATGGGGTCGGTCAAACTAGCTTGAAGCACGTGGAATGAAAGCTCGCGCTGCAGAACCCAGAGATCCTGGGTTCAACCCCCACTCCTGCCCGTTTCGATCTGGATGAGCATCTACTGGCATGCGGTCCCGTATCACTACTGCCTAGTGCACGTTAAAGACTCCAGGCAAGCGGCTGTACAGCACTGATTAAATTTCTCCTCTACAGAGGGTAACAATGTCGCCATGTTCTCGCAGACTAACCTCTTGCTATATAAACAATGACTAATTACTTTTTTTTTTGTTGCGGAGAGTAACGATCCCGCTACAACATAGACCGAAAACTGAAGCATTCGTCCGGTCCAGGTCTTAGAGAAATAAGTGGCCACCAGATCGTTACTCTCCGTAACAACCCTTTTACCTTGGGGAAGAGTATGTCGTGTTGGCTGTCAAAGAAGCGAGGACTGGAGGTGCTGCGAGCGGGAAGAGGTGGAGAAAGGATAGAATAAAGATGTATGTCACATACTGTGACTAGGCTCATCCACAGTAGGTCCATTTAATTACAATACAACAGGTTGGTGCATGCGCCATCAGGCAGAATACTATGAAAAAATGTAATAGTTGGAGGAAAAATATCTGATTGGCGACGAGCGTCTCTAAACGTTTCCAGTGACCCGCCTATTGCTCAGTCTGCGTGTATATAAATGTACTGGAAGCCCTGATATGCCAGAAGAAAAAAAGGCCCGCTGTACCGACCACCCAGACCTGCAGCCCCCCAGCCCTTGACTCACCGTAGGCGATTTCTTCGCTGGCCCGTGCCAGGCGTTTCCGGAGGCTCTCCTCAGTTTCTGTCCCCCGGCCTCGGAGGCGCTCTTCCTGGGAAGGCCAAAACAGAGGGTGCGGCCAGGTAAGCGGCCCAGAAGGCGTCTATGACTTCATCCAAACACATCCAATACATGCTCCACATCTACAAGCTATTCTGGTCAATGACCAGTGACTGTTAACAACACATTTGCCGCATGCCAGCTCCAAGCATGCTCTTACACTCCACGTGCAATCCAAGCTGGCATGTTGGCGCCGGCAAGGCAACCATTGCCATCCACGAGAGTGCTGCGTCGAGCTCGCACTGCGGAGCGGGCCATCATACTCATACTTGCCCATTTTCCACTCCGACGGGTGCAGATGCACTAATCACTGCTGAGCAATGATGCCAGTTAAAGACACCCTACAATAGCCCTACTATGCTGGCCATTCTCAAACAGTGATGAGCTCTCGTGAGTCGTGCTTAGTAAATTCGATACAGCGCACAAGAAACAGACAAAGTAGGAGGGTGTACACAGGACAAGCGCTTATGCTCAACTTAAGTTTTTACTGAAAAGAAACACCGAAGTAAACAACAGCATTCCACACCAGCATGGCCAATTCAGCACGTGTCGCTTGTCCTCTGTACACCCTTCTACTTTGTCTTTGTTTCTTGTGCGCTGTGTCGAATTCCTAAGCATGAACTAACTAGCCCGCATCGCCACCCTAATTGAGTTCTCTTGCCAATTTCTCAAGGTAACCCAGCCTCCCACTACACAGATGATCAATCTGGAAGCACTTGGATTCCAGCAACAAGTGCACTCAAAAGGGGTCTAACACAAGGCATGAAAGTACAGGAAACTGAATACTACAGGTTCCAGTCAGGAGAAGGCCACGTGCCATATGGCATCTCATAAGTGAGAGATCCGTCGAACAGACAGCAACACCCCTGCGTACAAATGATTCAGCAGGCTCCCCAATTTAGTGAGCGTTGCGGGCAGTTCAATCGGAGCTCCAACAATGGCACATGCACATCATGCTCGCTCCATCGAAAGTGGGGAAACCCAGTGTGGCTACACTGACCTGGTGTCCGCACACTTCCTGAAAAGCACCTCAAGAAAAAGCCCACGAAAAGAGAAAAAGGAGGGGAACTTACGTTAAAAGAGCTAATGGAGACTTACAAGAGCCTTCATGCTCGGAGGCTTGATGAAGATGTAGCGGGGGTTCAGATCTGTGTTTTTGATGTTCTTCACCCCTTCAATCTCAATGTCGAGAATGCAGATGCGCCCTTGGTCTTGGACGTCGCGCACAGACTTTTTGCTGCAAACAAAGCGATCATCGGCGAGGGCCCAGTGGATGCCGCAAACAAAGCCTACCTGGTGCCGTAGAGGTTGCCCGAGAACTCCGTGTACTCGATGAACTCCCCGCCTCGATGGCCTGCTCCATTTCGTCGCGGCTGATGAAGTGGTAGTCTGTGGGCAGAAAGATGTCAGTCGCACGTCGTGCGCCCCGATCGCGGGCCGACTCCTCACCTTTGCCGTTTACCTCCCCAGGCCTCGGCTTTCTCGTGGTGTCTGCAAGGAGGCGGCGCCGTTGAGCATCGCGTGGACGACAGGCAAAGGGAAGCGTACTCACGGGACACACTCAAGGCGAAGTAATCGCCGAAGTCCTTGAGGAGCTTTTTGAGCAACGTGGACTTGCCGCTTCCGGATGGCCCGCAGATGACCAGCGGGCGCAGAGCGGACATGTGAATCAAGGTGGACAGACCGCCTGCGAGAGAACAAGAGGCCGACGTGTCGAACACGGTCCGCAGCAGGTTCGTACGCGATCTGGGGGCCCCCATATAGGCGAGGCCTCACGCGAATGAATGGATCGAAAGGCGGCTTATACCTGCGTGATTGACGAGACCGAACATTTCGACGTGGCTAGAGGAAACCGCCACCATAAAGCCGGTCGTGGAGGAAACGCAGTACACGCCGCAATAATGCACATAGAGTCAAACAATGCAGTGGAGACGTTCGATGCGGACGGCAACGGATAGATGGCAGCACCCTCCCGGCTGCCGCGTACTGCCGCTTGACCGTTCTCCAATCCCTGGCGCAGGGCAGCGGCGCAGCGCCAGCGCTCTGCAGGCGCTTGCAGGCTTACCTGCCCTGCACGCAACGACATGCAACAGTTGGGCGGGGGGCCACCGCGGCGTAACTGCCAGGAGCTACCACACGCTGCTGCTTGGGCAACGGAATGCTGAGAGCCAGTCTTATCGCCGAGCGTATGATACAATTCCCGAGCCTAAATGCGACTCGAAACTACGTAGCAATACCAAGGCGCCTCCCCTCACGGGCTGTCGTCGCGGATCAAGCTTTGATCAAGCGCGGTCGACGATTCCGACGGCGACCACGTGCCCTCGGTGACGCGTGCACGAGGAAAAGAAAAGCGATATGCCCCAAAGCTGAAGGTGGCTGCGACGCGTAGCAAGTAGCAATCACCTCCAGAACTTCCGGTAGAGTCACTGACAGATTCGCCCCGAGCGAATGCACGATTGACTCCCTTTTTATTTTTTAAAGCGCTAACAACGGTACGCGTCGCACCAGGGAGTGTATGCCAGTACACGGTGTACTTGGCCCAAGAAGGAGAAAGCGTTGTGAAATATGACAATGCCACGAACCCGTAGACCACCGCGAGCCATACTGGCAATACGTTGGATCGCGTGCACGTGGCACGCGATCGCAGACACGTCAGCCGTCGCGAGGACGGGGCGACTGGTCGTTTGGTGGACACACAGCCGGCACCTCGAGGCGACTTGGACGTCGAAGCGGTCGAAGTCCACGAACGAAAAAATCAAGAAAAGGAAGGGCAGGCAACTTCCGCTGCGCCCCATGTGAACGAGGAACGCGTGGCCGTCTGGAATCCTGTTACTGACCTTTCATTCTCATGGTGATTGCTGCTGGGGAAAGTTGATGCCGGGGAGGAAGTCTTGCGCACAAGTCGGTACCAGGGGGTGATCCGCGGATGTAATTGAGACGCCGACCGCGACCAACGCTTGTTGGGACTCGTCTGGCGGGCTGTTCCAAGGAGGCGATATAAATGGAGGGCTTGATTGCGCAAGCCGGCCCCCTCCTTCCGCGAATCGCCTCCGTCGGTGGGACGCCGGCACCGCCTCCCCCACGGCCGCGTCGCTCCGCATCCGCGTCGTCCCGGCTACGCGTGGCCTGCTCCTGGCGCTCGCCAAATGGGAACATATGTTTCGTACAAGGTGCCGAAGCGGTTGTCTGAAGACCGTCGGTCGGAGGAAAGATCGAGGCAATTTATTTCGCGGAACGCATTCGTCCGGAGAGGAATTTCAAATTTCCGGTGTTCTCGTTGGCACTGATGATGCATATACTAGTTTCAGTATCGGTCCACCTCTCTTGTTCTTTTTTCCTAATGCTAGTTCTTTAAAGCGGATTACAGTTGGAACTCCGCCACACTGGCGACCGTTTGTAAACTTCGTCAGCGAAATATGACGATATTCGTCGCGCTGGATCGTGGGATAAAGCAGCAACGGGCACGAACGAGCGCTTATTGGGTTATGCCAGCGGTGCCATTTCGTCGGGCGGTTTTGCGCGCCGACTCGATGGTGTTGTCCATAGAATCAGGATTGAAGTTTTCAGAACGGGCATCACAGTATGCGGAGCCCAGACAGTACGTTTCCATGTGGCATTCCAGCGCAACTCGCCATACGGCGTTTGGTGGAGCGCTTTCACGTGCGTAACATGTGATCGCTCCGGTGCTCTTATTGGCCAGTCATTAAGCGTCATGTGGGTAATGCGAGGTAAGGTACGGGTCAGTGCAAGACAGTGGCGTATGCAACGTGTGGATGGAGTCGCTGATCCGGCCCTTTCTATAAAGGTGTAGCGAGCTTATTTTATTTTCGGAAACAAAACACGTAAGCGAAGCAAAACAGCGCCTTCTATTTTAGCGCTGTTTCCCATTGTTTGAAATCATGTACCAACTAGCCCAACCAATGCCGGGTGATATTTTTCAATCGAAACAGAATAAAAAGGAAATTAACGCAGTAGCTGAGTTTGAGACGTTCTTTTTCCCTGTCTTTTTCTCTTCGACCAAGTTTCCCAGCTTTTACCACAGTCTCGGGTATTCTACATCATGATCAACTTACACCAGCTCGCCTGCGCACTCACTGTTTTTTCATTGAGAATTCTTAAAAAAGAGTGCAAACTGCTAGCCGAATGTCGTCATCGCTGGGTGTTCGTCAAGTTCGGTGGACATTATAAGAGCGGATAACCACCACAGTCAGCAGTTAGCTAAAATTCGTTAATTATATTTTTAATTAGTGTAAATAAACGCATGGTTTCGATTAGAAACTTGCTGAGCATAATCAAAAAAACAATAAATCAAATTTTAGAACTGCTGCACGAGTGGCAACTATGGTGCACCCCTGCGTTTCGATATGTTTCGACGTCAAGAGAGGTCCTTTAAAGACACAGAACATAGAGACAGATGTAATGGACAAGTACAAATATCTGGGAGTGTGGATCAATGTACATGGACAATACAGTAACAATAACATGGGAGGCTGAAACCACAAAGTAGCAATAATCGAAAAAAGGGTAAAAACACAGGCGAGCTGGTGAAGAACTTCCATAGTAACCGGAGACAAGGAACGTTAAAAAAACCGGACAAAACAACAAGTCTCTTGTTGTTTAGTCCGATTTTTTTTTTTAGCGTTCTGTGTCTCTGGTTACTATGGAAGTAGCAATAAGGCGGGGGCTTAGGCGGGAATGTCCCCTGTCACCTCTACTTTTCATGGTGTAGTTTAAAAAAATTGGAGAAAAGACCAGAGCAAAGTGAAGTGGACTTCAATGTATCGTATATGGAGGGAAAACACTGAGGCAGAAATCGCCAGGTTTAATGTAGGCAGATGTTTAGCTAAGAGTACAATTTGTACTCTTAGCTAATAACCGAGAAGAGTTGCACGCTCGGGCTTAGATTCAGCGGAACAAAATCTAGAATTATGTTTTTTAACGACATGAAGGGATAATCCTTTAAAGCTATAAAATATAGAGATAGATACGGTACAAATAGCTGGGAGTGTGCATCAACGAAGGAAAGAAATACCTCGATGAATATGAGAGATATATTTGGTAAGGATAAAAGGAATTCGGCCACTATGAAACACAGGGCACTATGAAACTTTAATAGATACGAAGTGGTGCGGGGAGTACGGAAGGGAGTAACGGTAATGCAGTCTTGTGCATGAGTTTTGAAGTCCAGGCGAGATTGAAGATTGGACAAAGGAGCGTTGGCAGGATAGCTCTAGGGGCATATGGGAACACTCCAAACGAGGGCGTGCAGGGTAATATGGGCTGGTCATCTTTTGAAAGCAAAGAGGCAGTGAGTAAAATAAATTTTGACCAAAGATTAGCAGGCATGGAGGAGGCGCGGTGAGCGCATAAAATCTATAAACACCTGTATATGAGGAGTCTGATCACGAAATGGACGAAACGGACACGAAAGCTTGGGACGGAATTCCTGCAGACGGACAATGGAGTAAAGCAAACGCGTTCAGTGGAAAAAAAAAAAATCAGTTAAGGAGGCAGAGTGATGGATGTGGGAGGAGAACATGCAGGCGAAGTCAGCAGTGGCGTACCAACTTGTTTTTGAGTAGGGGGCAAACCAGCCCCCTACTTCCCCCCGGGCTGGGGGGCGGTGCCCTTGGCATTCCTTGGGCTCCGCCGGCCAGTGTTTGCCCTGTCCAGTGGCGGCTGTTTCAGGGGGGGGGGGGGGCAAAACAGATGCCTTGCCCCCCACTCTGACAACTGGGGGGCAAGCGCCCCCCTTGCCCCCCCCCCGGTTGGTACGTCCGTGGAAGTCAGCTTTAACGATTTATAGGTCACAAAAGCAAGAAATAAAGGAGGAAGGTTTATTCGATAATTCAAGAGAAAGCGCTCTACTGTTTGAGGCGAGGACGGGAGTCTTGGGAACAAAAACGTATAATGCCAAATTTGAAGACAGAGACAAAATGAGCGAATTATGTAAGGAGGAGACGGAAACAATTGAGCACGTGATTATAAAATATAAAGAGCTTAGTCTTGCCCCTCCCCAAGGGGTAACAGATGCACCGGTGGCCCTCGGTTTCGCTGGAGAAGATGGAAGGGTGTATTATAGAAGTGTAGACGCAACGAAGAGGAGGTTTGAGTGCTGGGGGAAATTATCTAGGGAAAATTGAATGATGGACAACTAACTAGCACAGCTGGGGGACAGGCGGAACAGAGGAAAATTGGGACTCCCCCCCCCCCCCCCCCCGCGTAACTCCGGCCCGAAGTCTCAACTCTGTCCCCCGGTGGGTCTGGTGTTAGGACGCCGACAAGCTTCGGCCAGAGTGAAATTGGCGACTCCCTCGCAGGGGAAAGGAGGTGGGGGTGGTGCTTTTAGTTTCTTTGGCCGATCCCCCAAAGTTCTGCCTGGCGATCATCTTCATGGCCTGGTTATTGAGAAACGCATTGACTTGAAATGGGAAGGAAAAAAATAAAGTTTTGATTATTGTTTGTAGGCTAGGTGGCGCAACCTACCGCCTGTTATAAAGGGTACAGTCGTTATTATCTATCCATCCATCCCACGTGCTTCAAGTTGTTTTAAAATTGACTAATTTAATGGTTTTCGATGATGCTGAGCAAGCTTCTAATTGAAACCATATGTTTATTTACACTAATTAAAATACAATTAATAAATTTTACTTACTCAACAGACTGCGGCAGTTACCGCCGAACTCGACAAACACCTAGCAAAGACGGCATTCAGCTAGTAGTTTTTTGCTCTGAAAAAAGAAAGATGTGTCCATTACTTTGCTGAAGTAATCTAACTTCTTTCTTGTCGGAATAAAATACTTTACCCCCCCCCCCCCCAAAAAAAAAAAAAAAAGTAGAAAGAAAGAAAAGTGTCTGAGGCAGTTTTGATTGAAAGCAATATACGTATGAAATAGAGGAACAAGAAGTGCGTGTTCTTAAATTTTTCTTGTTCCTCGGTCTCGAATACAAAAATACACTGTGAAGGTCGGTGGTGGGTCGCAATGATTAAAAATGATCTTCTCGCTTTTGCGAAATACCGTTTAGCCTCAAACCCTGTAGTTAGTACGCCGCTAAATTTTGCACCAGGATCTATTAAAAAAAATGAGAAAAAAGAGTCAATCGGGCAGCGTTAGTTTCTTTAAGTTACGGCGGCCAGAACGAGCAGTCACGTATTCTGTGACCGGTTCGTGCCGGAAATATTCATCGCAGCAACACGCATGGTCAGAGCGAGTGCTTGCTGCGCTCCATGCATGGTTAGTCTTCTGCGATTTCCGTCACAGAAATGAACGGCCCCAAGCACGCATACGAATGTCCGTCGACGCAGGTGTGTGCGCGCGCGAGTCGAGCAGCAGCGTTGTGCTTGTGCATAGTCTCATTGGCTCGCGTCCAATCCGTGATCCGCGCTTGGCTGCCATCTTTTGAGACCGGCCGGAAGTCTAGCACCGCGGACGTAATACGATAGAGCCGGAAACGTTTCCGGAGACAAAATGTTGTCTTGGACACACACACGCACAAAAAAAGATTAGCCGACCGCGAGAACACAGCAGCGGGATAATGGGCGAAAAACAGAATAAACATCAGAGTGAGTTGAATAGATATTTATTTCACGCTGGTTTTACTCAGATCATATAAAACTAAATGAAATCCTTTGTCCCAAAATTGATATCGAAAACATGTTTCTACGTCCCATTTGTCTGTCATTTAGTTCTTTCCATAAACATTTATTTTGTATCAAGGACTCACGAAGCAAGAAAGATTTTGATGAGGCTGAATTCGAGCAAAGAGGGACTCGCATGAGCGAATCGGAGTGTAGAGCTTTCTTTCGAACTTCCACTTTGTTCGTCAGTCACGTGACGTGACTGACGAGCAAAACAGAACGCGAAAGGGAGAAAACCAGGATAGACGCGTGTGCACGTGCCCACGCGAACACAGAAGGCCGACAGAGACTGGGAGGCACAGGCAGATCGAGTTTACAACGTTGTAACCTAACAAACACCGTTTGTTTTAGATGCGGAGCATCTCTTGCTCGGGTCTATGTACCGCGGCCTTGTAGTCCGCACTCGCACTACGCACGCGCAACTCTCCTCCTTCCCTCTCTCCAACAGCTCGCGTTACTCTCTCCGCTCTCTCTCTCTACCAGTTGCGTGCACTGCGCGTTCGTTCGCTTCTACTCACACCGCGCGCGCACGCGCAACTCTCCTCCTCTAGTCTCCTCTCCTTCAAGTGGGAAAAAAATAAACGGCGAGCGGCGAGCGTTTTGAGTGTCTCTGCCGCGAGCCGCGACGAAGGTTCGCGTAGGGGGTAACGCTAGGGCAGTCGGTGGCGCCATCTCTCGACGTCAGCACGCAACTGACTCTTTCCTCGGAACCAACACGATGGTCCGCATCACCCCATGGTTCCCCTCGGGAAGATGGTGTAATTTTTTTATCATGGGTAATAGGAGTACCAAAGAAAAAAGCAGCTCTTGTGTAGATTGACAAGCTATCGAAGCAAACAACAACGCAAAGTGTCGTAAAAAAACAAAAAAAAACAACAACGAAAACGTTTAAGCACTTTTTAGGAGATGTGAATGGGAAAGCATTCCGCCTGCGACGTATTTCTCCCGCCTCGCATTGTTCGAAGGGCCTCGTCCTTTTGCCGCCTGAGACGCTTTGATTCGCCATCCACTTGCCCCTCCCGACGGCCGAGCGCGCGCTCTCGTGAAGTGGCCGCGCCGCGCTGAGCTCGGCCGTACAGCCTCTCCGGAGTATGCCCGTGCGGGCTCTGCAGGCTCCGCGGCCAGCTGCTTTCTCTTATGCGGCCGGGCCGCATCGCCGCCATGGAGAGGACTTCTCTGGTGGCTTTCCTTGGGAATACGCCGCGCGAGAACCAATGCGAGCCTCGTTCCTTGAAACTATGACGCGCACTAGCCAATGGGAGCCTATCCATCAGATCCCTGCTACATACGACAGGCTTCGCTTCATTGGGACAGGAGAATTTAGGTGCCGCTTGGCACACGGCTTCAAATGCTGATAATGCCGGTTCGCAATCAACATTCAATCTATGGGGCAGTTAATGCTTTCACATTAAAAACAAAGAAGTTCGTCAATCAAATAATGGGAACTTTTCTAGAATGTCGAGTATGGCATTCTTGTTGAGTGAAGTGACATCCATTTCGAGTCATTCAATATGATTTAGTTCGGGAAATGTATGCTCAATTCGTCGACGTTCAGTTGCGCGCTTAAATAATTCACGCCCAAAGTTAGCGCGTGATTGGGGACCACGCCGTGGATGTATCCTGGCGGGTTTGATGAATGTGCAAACGAAGGTCAGCGAGGTTGAGAACCGTTCCGAATTTACCTTTTAGAGCGAACTGCCATGCTAATACGAAAATCAGTCGAACGAAAGCCTTGAATTCTTTTTTGCTCGCAATTTATCCTACAGAAGTGGTGCACATCGATATATCTTTAACGTAGCCTTCATTCCTTTCAGTGCAGGTGTTCCAGCGCTAAACAAACGCGTAATTTTCCATGAAAAAAAAATATATATATATATATTTCGATACGCAGTAAAACATCTCGAGCGACTACTCACATCTGCTCATTGCCACAGCGCAGATTGTTTTTTTTTATTTTTTTCTTGGGGGGGGGGGAGGAGGAGGTTGAAAGATGTTATGAACCCCGCTATTTGCCCAGTTCCCTCCGTAGATCGCAGCGATTGGCTCTCCCAAGTGCGTTGGGGGTGAGTAGACTCTCAACGACTATTTGAACGTCCGTCCAGACACTATGGTGACGTAGTGTTGTACAATGGAGAGACGACCATAGGTACATAGGAACAAGATAAAACTTTTTATTTTGTTCCGATGGTTGCGTCAGAATCGTCCTCCGAATGTCCTCGTTTAGGGTTGCCCTTCCTCTTTTGTGCCCCTAGTTTAGGGAATCAGAGCTCTCAAAGTCTTCAATAGGTTTCGCCCACTTCCCCTCGGTTTTCTGCAGGGAAGATAATCCTCTTAGCGCTCCCCTTTCCTAAGCTGCGAGGGAGAGTCCAGGTTGGGGCAAGGTATAACGTGGGGAGGATATAGGAAAGGAGGTGGCGGGCAAAAGTGGAAAGCGCGAAGTGTACGTCGGAACGGTTTTGTGTTTGTTTAGGGGCGTAGTCTGAAACAAATAAAATAAAATATGTTTTTAATAGAAAAACATAAAAAATAAGATCCTCCGCTTACGAAATAATGTCACGGACATGAAAATAAAAAAAAATAAAAAAAACCGAAAACGAAGAACCCTGCGGCGTGTTGCGCCACTTCATCAAACCGGAGATACTGCCCTCCCATTATCCCTTCGAGTGGTACAAAACTGTGATGATCGCTAGGGGTGAGAAACGTTGACTGGAGTTGGCAAGTGCCTGACACATACTGACACTCAGGCGATTTTTCATTACTCCAACTACTGCAATTGACCCTGTTGTCACCAATCGGTGTGCCTGACCAGTCAACAAGATTCTGTCACAGGACTCACGCCTTTTTGAAAATTCCTAGCATATTCGTACACTTACTCGAGTTACAGACGAGCATCACCTTAATGCAGCTAATTCGACGATGTAGGACAATAGTTTTTACTCCTCACTACCTAAAAACCAAACGACGGATTTGGTCCGCTTTCGTGCATGACTCAAGTGGGGTGTCCGCCATCTTTACTCTGTGTGAAGTAACGCTGGTAGTGTGCACTGTGCTGACACCTGTTGAACACTTTTCGTTATTGGTAAGAAGGCTGCCAACTTACAAAACAATGGAGCCATATTTCGAAATGCTATGGCAATTTTAAGGTTTTCATTTGACTCACCTTCGTGTTAATCGTTGGAAATACATTTTTTACACACCTGCTATTGAGGATTAGAGGTACTGATCTGATGAGAGGGGAAAAAAAAAACACAGACACGCTGGCAAATGGGCTCCATAACAATAAAGCCGATACAAAAAAAAAAAAGAAAAGAAAAACGGACAACCACATACGTCTTAAAACACAACTACCCATTTTACTCCATGACGTCTCATTTCTACAATCGTTCACCCCCTCCCAATCCCTCCTGCCCCAGGACGACCAAACCATGGGCAGCTTGTGGGAGGAGTTGCCCTGCTTTTCTTCAGCTGCCACAAGCGAAGAGAGAAGGGGCTTGACACAGCCAAGAGGGGGATCTCCGCTCTCTTCCTCCTTGCATGCGCGTTCATTCTATTGGTGACCTCCCGTGGTGCATGTGAACCTTCGGGAGAATGCAGGGCGCCGTTCCTACCTCTCCAGTCAATCGGTTTCTTCAAAGAGCTATTTATTTTTTCTTTCTTTGACAGCGTGGGCAAGCTTACGGACATGATTAGATTTCATTGCTTTCGTGTCGAGAACCGAAAATAGCGCGGGATTGAGAGACGGCCTCTAGGATGGACTGCCCGCAGGTGTATTCCGTTTAACATTCCGATGGCCCGCAGTGGCCGCTACCAGCCATCCCAACCAATCCAGCGCTCTGAAAACACCACTGGCCTACGCTCTAAAATAAGCCCGTGCGTCTACTTTCCCGCACAACACTCGGAGACATCAGCGAATGACGATGCCGAAACATGTTTAGACTAAAAAACGCAGTCTGAGTTGCGACATTAGGCAATGCAAAACGTCACGCTTGCATTGCTTAATGTCACAACTCAGGCGGCGTTTTTTGGTCTAAACAAATGTTTCGGCATCGTTATTCGCTGAGCTGCCTCTGTAAGTTGCGGTGATTGGCTCTCCGAGTGTTTTGCGGGAAAGTAGACACACAGGCTTTTTTAGAGTATTGTGTTCAAGCTGGCTCCACGAGTTCCCCCTCCCCCCCCCCCCAAAAAAAAAAAAGAATAAAAAAGGAAATAGACTGACATTTAGAACACCAGAGTGGCATCCTCAACAGCACCCTAGAACACGGGTTTCTGTGTATTTGGAGACCGCCGGTGAGACAGGAAGTACGCTGCTAGCGCTTCTTCAAGGCGCTCGTTCCCACTTCGGAGGCCTCGTAGTTCCGGGGAGGGCGCGTACGCCGTCGAAGCTGCAACAGACCTTCCGGAAAATCACACAAGGCCTCTCGGCGACCCCACATTGCGCCGCGCGGCGCGTGCATCGGCCCAAGCGCTCCTATGCACGCTTGGGCCGCCCCGTACGCTTTGTGTACATTCAGGAAGCGGCGCGATTTCTTCTCTGTTGCTACTGAGATTTCAAAACAAAATAAGATGAAACGAAGCCATAGCAAAGTAAAGACGGCAGTGCCGGCACCCTATCTTGTTATCATCCTGCCTTCTTTACGTTCCAAAATCGCAAAATACCAAACAACCAATTCTTCTATTCGTGGGTATGTTTTTACGCGCCTAACATCGGATTGCCGTAATGCGCGGGGAAGACAGTGGAGGTACTGCTGCATATTTCCGGAATAGGCTGTGAAATGCATGCACCGAACATATGAGTATTTCCACACCTATGTGGGAGTATGTATACGTTTGTCTAAAAACTACGCAATTTCCACACTGAGAAAGATTTACGTACTGAGGTGACAACCCCGTTCGCTATATGGTCACAAAAAAGACAATGCTCGATGCGTGGTGGCGAGAGCCCAAGAAAGTAGCTGTTCACAAGGGAAAGAACCTCCGGAAACGTTGGGAAGCGTCGTGAATGCGTCAGTAGACCATATCGTATACTATACCTAAAGCCCCATCTATACTGAAACTAACGTTAACCATGGGCGTCGGCAGGATTTTTTCTTGGCGGGGGCTACAACTTTCGCACCTGTTGTTCTTTTTCTTTTTTTTTAATTGGGGGGGGGGGGGGGGGGGGGCAGGCGGCAGTGTCACAGGGTAAAAAATATTTCTGCAATCTACGGAGATGGTGTTAGCCAAAATAAACGTAAAGGGTGTATATTAATGCGTCCTAACCAATACGTTCCCGCGGCAATTTTAGAACACATGGTACGTATAAAATTTTAAAACAAATGTTGACATAAACATTCTTAAGTTCGCAGTTCTAATCGCTTATGTAAAAGGCCCCTCGCAAGTATTGTGAAAACTCTCGATTTAATTCCCGCAGCCCGGACGCAAAACTCTCGTGAATGCTGAACGGGACAAACATATCAGGACCAACGGGTTATCGCTGACGAAGGAATCACCGGTCGTTTATTATTTATCAGATTATGCAACACGGCAAAAAAAATAAGAACTGAAAATATATCCTCGAATGCTCACCCATATACTTTCAGAACACGAGGAAATAGGCAAGAAGTCAAGCAAGCTTGTATACGATGTTTCGAGTCTTTTAATAAAATACAGTTCACAGATCCTATTCCCGAACTACACTTCCTCCATGACATTTGAGTTTCCCCAATGAACAGTTTGTCTTTTCATAATACTCCAAATATGAAGAGAGAAAAAGCTAGATATCTCCAAAATGAGTGTGCGAGCTTAGAGGCGATATTTCCGAGAAAACATACCATTTCACTTTCGAAAACACGAAGTCATAAAAGCTCTAGATTTATAAACAAGAGAAGCAAGTGGAGAAATACCTACACCCGAAATACAAAGTCCACAAATGAAAGTCCGCAATTATGTTTTATTTCCGGGTATAAACACTGATCAACGCCCACCTGCTGCGACAAGATTGATAAGAGCTAAAATTTAACCCAGGCTTTATACCTGGCATCACTAACGTTTAGGGTGAGGTTCTCGAAAATAAATGTTGCTATTTATTCACATATTTTTCTTCGATAGGTTTCTCCTTCGTCACCTCAACTCAGAACTACAGTTAATATCATTTAGATAAATGAATGGGGCTCTGTCTGTTTTATACCAGAATTAAAAAAAAAAAAATGTTAGAGTGCATGTTATCTGCTAACTCTATACGGGTCTTATATTTATCTGGTACTTGAAGAATGGTGTCCGCCCGAAACGTTGTGTATTCCTTCCCGTCCACGTCCTTTTTTTAGTGTAGCACAATCATATCTCTCTTGCGATTTCGTGTTCAAACTTTAGTTTTACTTAAAAATATATATCCTTAATTAAAAAATAAATAATAAAAACACTGACTGGGCATATTTGTAACACATGAGTCGCGGGTGAATCTTACATTAAGCTGAATTTTCCGACTCCGAGTCGTTTACGCGGAAAGACGACTTGCCCCCTCCACCCAACCTCCACAAATGGTCATGTCCACTGCCGCTCATGGCCTGCTCTTCAGCGAATCGTCTGCACAACACGTGGTTTATTACCGAGGCTGGAGTACCCGGTCCCCGAGGCCGAAACTGCCCGTCCTTTGGTGCGTCAGCTATGCAGCACACGGCGCGGCTTTTGCAAAAGCAACCTGAACCCCCGCGTCATCAGCACACGGAGCGCGGAGTTGGAGAGAACACAGGAGGAATTGCCTATTAAAATGTCACGTGGAGCTAGGCTAGTGGAGTTCTGGAAACGGGGTGCGTTTGTCCTTCGCCCCGTGAAGATAGTTATCGTTATTTCCATTTTCCCTTGCCACCACGTTTCCCAACCTCTCTACTGATGTCCGGAAAGCCCCGACCGCACGCCGCACACGACGATATTGAGGGAATATTTCGAGAGACAATTTGAGAACTTGTTTTTCGGGCCGTTTCACCAACTTTCTAGTCGGGGCTGGAGTCTGGGCTTCATCACCACTGTGCGTTCATTGCGGGGGATTGCGGTGTTCTCAGAAACGGGTGCGCCCCTACTCAGATTTGGGGAGGGGGGGGGGGGGCTCGCAAAGGCAAAATGGGGCTTGGTCGCCATTTTCTTTCCATTTACTCTAAAAAAAAGGGTGTCATGGGGTACACCCATAGGGGTGTATGTGCTTGTCACATATACTACACCCTTTGGGGGAACACTTGCACACCCCAAATATGGGAGTAGGTGTACACCTGTTGGTGTGGTGCACATGTACACCTTTTTCTACAGAAATCTCACACGAAGGGAACACAGGTGCACCCCATTCAATGGTGTACGGCTACACCTCTTTCTACACCCAATGAAATGAAAGGGAACACAGATGCACCCCGTTCGAAGGTGTACCATTGCACCGCTTCATAAACCCGCCTCACTCAAAGGGAACACAGATGCACCCCGCTCAATAGTGTACCATTACTCCCCTTTCTACACCTTCTGCTCTCAAAGGGAACACAGGAGCACCCCGTTCAATAGTGTACTGTTGCACCTCTTTCTACAACCACTCAATTTGAGGAGAACACAGATGCACACGATTCAAAGGTGCATGGTCACACCACTTTACGCACCCACTTCATAACTAACTTCATAAACCTA
Organism: Ixodes ricinus; assembly: GCA_037355805.1. Classification (NCBI taxonomy): domain Eukaryota; kingdom Metazoa; phylum Arthropoda; class Arachnida; order Ixodida; family Ixodidae; genus Ixodes; species Ixodes ricinus. The sequence continues at coordinate 7,634 of JAZHYW010029203.1, read as the reverse complement.
TTTAAGACATCAAGGAAACCCTTAAAAAACGTATGCGCCCCGGTGATAGCAAAAAGGCAGGTAAAGGGACACACGGGATTGTTTTCAAATCTCATAAAAGTTTATTAGACAGCTTAATCCTCAAACAAGTACAAACTTGCAAGCAATCCGTGATATTTGAAGAGGTACGAAGAACCTGTTACACAACTGAGAAGATTACTAAGCAAACAAGAAACGGAAGTGAGTCTTAGGCAGTGTCTATTTTCCAAGCAGCCGGCAGAATTATTTCCACGAAATTCCACCAGTAATCGCCGTTCATTCATCGAGCGAAGTTTCATCGACAGCTGTACCCGCGAAGTGACGTGTACGGAGGGGACAGGTTGGTTAACATTTTCGTAATGAGCCGCCGCAGACTGTCGCCACGAAGCGGCGTGAACGGGTGGGCTGAGTCGGTGAGCACGCATTTCAGAGATACACGCGCGACAAAATGTCCCTACAGCGTGCATTTCGCGTAACGAGTGACGATGAAACGTTAGTGTCGATGAAACGTGTCTACAGAACGTGTATCAACGAAAACGTGTTTTCACAAAACGCCAAGAGATTAAGAAAGTCAGTATTCTACCTGCAGCGTCACATGATTGTAGTCAGCTAATGGCAAGCGACTGCCGATAGAATTTCGGGGGAATTATTCTCCCGGCTGCTAGAAAATAGACATTGCCTAATTCTAGAGGTAGTCCGGAACGGAACGGTCAATTGTTGCAAAGAAGTAGGTTGCAGAGCACTTACGATGAAAATACCGGACTCGAAATATGTAATCCGAAATATATGTCGACACGGGCACTGCAGCACAACACAAACACAAAAACGAGAAGAAAGGGGTCCGTGAAGATTCAACACGATGTGGCAGAAGCAGTAATTTGCCGAACCGAACACAAAACGCATCACATGAATTCCTTGGGCTTTTTTGAAGAAATCGCTTGTTGCGTAGGACGTTTCAAACACTGGAAATCTTGGTACACTCGAATACGTTGTCGCGGACGAAATCTACGGCAGCCCCGCTGGTCGCAGCACAGCACACAAGAAACTAGGCCGGGAGTCAGACATTCCGAGGTCGGGAAAAGCTACTACGTCATCCGTGAAACCTTTACCACATGATCACGCTCCTGCCGTCATCCCCGCCCAGACAGCGGAGTCGAGGGATGAAAAAGCCTCCAGTTCATTGGTCCGGCAACTGCGCACCTTCTTCCATGCTTTCAGCTTGAGGAGAAAAAGAAAAAGAAAATAGCAGCTCCTTCAAGGCCAAAAGGGGAGCCCCTCGCAAAGGCTTATCTTCAGGAGCAGCCCAACAATGAACACATTGACAGGACTTGTCACTTAATTATATCCTCTTGAAAGTTCGACCAAAAGTTAATAGTGCAGTGGATGCTACCCGTGGCCTTGGCCTTCAGGCAGGTGCCGTGCTCTGCCTTATCTCTAGCTTGGAGACTGTAGTCACGTGATCCTACCCGGAGACCCAATTGGCCTCAAACAAGCATAGCGTCTACTCTACTGTCAATACCGAGTGTACAGGATACCTCCATACTTCCTAAGAAACTGACCAACCCAAAAAGTGACCCCCAAGAGGGAATCCAAGCACAAGCTGATCGGGTCGCGTGGCTAGCGTGGGGGTGCACTGATACACCTAGAGGTTTTTAAGGGAGAGGAGGATGCTCATTGTCGGTGTACAAGTACACTGGCTGGGTAACGCAGGGTGCATCTTTCAGGAAAAGGGTGCATGTGCGCCCGATGTACCTGACTACACCCTTTTTTTCTTTGAGTTTTTCTTCCTCGGAATGTGGTTTAAGAGATCTCTTTTCTTTTTATGTTCTGATAGTTACTCTCAATTTTATTTTCAAATTTCTTTCGGTTGTTTTTCTGATTGTCAGCGTACCAATGGCCGCCCCTCTTGCTCGGGGGAGGGGGCAGTTTGGCTTGGCTTTGGCAACTGTTCCTTTTGCACCCTCCTGTCGACGCGCATGACGCTAACCATTCACTCTAAAAATCAGGAGCGTCGACTTTTCCGCAAAGCACTTGGCAGATCCAGTCGTTGCAATCTACTGCGGGATATCGGCGAATGAGGAGGCTTATAATATCTTTAGACCTAAAAAATAATCTGCGCCGTGACAGTGAGCATGACGTTTTACCATGCTCAGTGCCACAGCGCAGACTGTTTATTTGTACGACTCAAGATATTTCCAGCCTCGTCATTGGCCGATACCACACCGTAGATTGCAACGATTGGCTCTAGCAAGCTTGCTAAGAGCCAATGATCTGTTAGCGCCATCCAAACAAACGGAAAGGGACACCCTTTCCGTTTGTTTGGATGGCGCTAGCAGATCATCTGTGCAGAATGGTTACTAAGAGTCAACTTTGATTACATCGCAATTAAGTGCGGCCACAGATTCGAACAATTGCACACACACAAATGAAGTCCCCACCCTAAAATCTGTTGTACAAAAAAATATCTAATTTACTTAATAGTCGTATTCATGGCTGACTAATTTCCCTCGCCTTGTCGAACGTAGTTGCTAAAATGGTCAATCCCTGTAAAAACATTGTTACACGTATTAACTACAAACATATTACGATAATGTCACTTTGGATTGTACTTAGCGGTCTGAACGCTGTCATTAGTCAGCTGTTTAAATCTGCCAGACAAGCATGCGAGGCCATACTTTTACATTTCATCCGCGTCTACGAGTAAAGCCTCTACACGAATAAAACCGTATTCGAAACCGATATCCACGCACTTTTTATGAATAACAATAGCAACTCTATCTGTAGAGTAGTATCAGTCTCACTTGTAAAACTCCGATTCAAACGTGCTTCGCCGCGTGGAACGGGCAGTCGCCACCATAGTGGCTGAACTTTTAGTCTCGGCATCACGGCAGAACATGACAAATACAGTTTCTTTACTAATTCGGGACACCATGCCACTCTCTATCTTACTTTAGACAACAAAACGCGAACGTATTGTGATTAGTACCCTATTTACTCGAGTAAAAGCCGCACTATTTATGAAGAAAACCTGAGGGCTCGCTTTCCCGCGCAACACGCAGATTGCCAATCACCGCGATCGAGAGCATGATTCGAGCTGTTTACACGACAGAGATAACGTCTTCGTGCGAAGATACCATCTGTGAAGATTGCGCATTTGTATGGAGAATCATGTTCTCGATCTGGTTTTTCGCTATGTTATTTATGCGCAACGCAATGATTGGCTGTACATGTGCTTTGCGGGAAAGTATACGCAAGGGAATCGTTCATAAATAGTGCGCCTATTACTCGAGTAAATACGGTATTGCAATATTGAAACGTGCGCAGACTGAGCGACACGATATCCTTCAAGATGGCATCGGGGGCTATTTGCATTTCCGTGCGACAGATGGCGCTCTTTTATCTAAAGGGTCTACCGAAAACAAGGTCAGCTATTTATACGGGAAAGGTCAACTTCGAAGAAAGGGTCGTGGGGATCCGCTTCTGAGTCAACAATCGCAGGAGGGTTTTGTGGGTCCATGTCTCTTTTTTGGCTGCCTTAAATCGTAATGCGTGCAAACAGCCTAAAAAAAAAAAAATCTTTCAGTGCCAAAATAGCTAAATTTTGGCTTTGGATCGCGGATTAAACTGGATTTTAGATTGTAAAACAAGGTTGCCAAACGCCAGTCTCAAAAGATCGCGCGTGATCGTCGAGAAACCGCCAACCGCGTCTAGGTGTGTCATGAACGGGGTCGCTCGCGAACCTCGTCCGCAACCGCTTTGCAAACGCAGCTCAACAGGCAGTGTGAATGCGCCATTGCTCCAATCGAAATGGTACGCCCTTTTCTATCCAAGCATTGCAGGAAGCGACCGTCGTTCTTGCAGGAGTACCGATGCGCATGCGCCGTTGTGCCTCTCTGGTGGCAAAATATTGTAAGAAAAATTGCTCGCCAAAAGTTTAAATATAAAATATTGTAAATATCTTGAAATCGCTGTGTCAATGCGAAAAAGTTGCTGTGGATTTTTTTTTAATGAAGACAGCCCCTTTTAACGGCCGAAAAAGTACATAATGTTAAAAGTTTGTGTAGGGCCATGTTGATAAAAGTAAGCGTTGACAGGAAACAATAACCCGTAACATTTACTGTTTCTTATTTCCATTTGGTGCATTGAGTGCTGATGCAGTCGATTTTTGATTTTCAACTTCGACACATTTAATAACATATTTGTCATAAACAAAATACATCACTTGGATTGAAAATTATTTGAGCTTAAATGCTGCAATACAATCGGTAGGTGTATAAACAGCACAGGATAATAAATGTGTTAACAGAGCCTCGGTTCGTTGTGTGCGACTCCACCAAGGACACCAAACGGTGTCCGTGGTGGACCTTATACACCACCACGGACACCGCTCGGTCCCAACACGCGCAGAAGCACCAAGCAAAACCATTTGTCCGTTGGATCTCCTACACACCCAAACATCGTTCAGTTCTTTTTTTTTTTTTTTTTTTAGAAAAGTGAGATTGGTGTTAATTTAATGCGTGAGCATGGTCTCAATCAAGCTGATCTGAAGACAGATAAGATGCACCAGGTTAAAATTTTCGGGCGAGACATAGTCCTCCAGATTTAGCTCATTAGTACACCCAGTGTGCCTTAAAATACGGTCCACATTGTTTATCTCTCGAAATTATCCGTGTGGCTTAGATACATACTTGAATTCTTATGACAATTTAGTGAAGTATTGCCGGCTTTCTTCGAAGTAACAAAAAATATCTGATTGAAACCGGAATTTTTTAAATAATTACCTTTAATTAAGATACTGAGTGCGCTCTTTGGCCATTCAACAATTTACACTGGGCATACTTTAAAAGTGAAAGGCTTACTGGACCTTGACGTTTATATCTTAACTGCGGCAATGTTGATACGACTTGATAATTATACATGGCTTAGTGGCTGAAGGATTATTCACACACCCGGGCACGGGTGGAATTTGTATAAAAGTTACGTTTATCAGTTTTTCTCGATCGCGATTTTCCGCAGGATTGCAGAGAACCAGCAGGTTAAGTTGACCGACATACAACAAATGGATTTCATTCGCTATGCGAATAAGTATATACAACCTCCGTGTAGTAAAGCTGCTAAAATTTAAATTTCCTCTAAATTACCTGCAATTAAAAGATGTACCTAAATTGCCAATACCGAAGCAAGCTCCTCTACATATTTCAAACCACTGAACCCCTGATCGAGTCGATCGCGTTCGCAACAGGTCCACTTCTAAGCATTTGTTTTCACTTGTTGACAAGCGGCACACCCGTCGATACACGGTCTTCGAATAAATCGTTTCTAAACAGAACAAGAGAGCTAACAAAATAACGTCGGTAAATATACGCGCGAGCAAGCACAAGCTGTCTTCATTCGTTCCCTTTTGTGTAGTAGTGGCAGTAATATTCGGGTCTCTATCACGACGCAGAAAATCAAGAGGCCGAAATATGAAATGGCCGAACTAGAAACGGCGAAAAAGAAATGACGCGCTTTGTCACTACCACTTGGTTCGTTTTCCGCCAAATCTCTTTCCATTGACCCGAACCTCTTCCGCTCGTTCTACAAAGGCACCAGTATCAATGTATCGGGCGTTCGCGAGAAAATCAAACTCTGTTTTCCGCACCGCAAAAATAAACTAGATATCGCCAAGAGCTCAAACTCCGCCAGAACGTAGCCCCAGCCGTCCGATCACTGAGATGCCAAAGTTTCAGCACCAACCGTTATTTTCTTAAAAAGTTATAAGGAATTTTTCGACATGTTCACTGGGAAAATTGGGTCCATTTCACCCGTTTTCAGTTTCTAGCGCCGCCATTTTTTCATCGAAATTTTCAGGAAATCGCCCATAACTTTTGAATAATATAAAGGTTGGTGCTGAAACTTTGGCACCTTGCTCGAACGGCTGGAGCTACATTTCGACGGAGTTGGAGCTCTCCGTGATGTCTAGTTTATTTTTGCGGTGCGAAAAACAGGGCTCGTTTTGTCGCGGACGCCCGGTAGATTAAACTGATGTGAAAATTTTGTATTTTGCTATCTGTCGTAAAGCTAGGCAATCAGTCGGACAAAACAGCTCTTATTGGTCATCAGAAAAAAAAAAAAGCAGCGCTGTCCAGTGTTTATAAACTCTGGACAGCTCTGCTTTTTCTTTTTTTGTGAAATGATTACTGTTGCACATTGCTGCTGCTCTTGTACTCTATAGAGTACAAGAGCAGCAGCAATGTGCGGCAATAATCATTTCACTGATTCGATGGGAACTGGACAAAGACGTAGTTGTGGTGTGTTCCCAGAAAGGAAATGCAAAACGTAGCTGAAAAGACGGTTATGTTTACGTGCTTGACAAGAAAGTGGGTTCTATGCACTATTGGAGGTGCGAGAAGCGAGGCGAATGCCACGCTAGACTGATTACCGACCTTCCTGTAGAAGGTATTCACAAGGTCATCTCTAAGACAGTGACCCACGCAAGTCACGCTCCGTATATCTGCAGGGTAACAGTTATTCGTACTCAAGAACGGATCAAAGCACTGGCGGTGGCCTTGGGTGAGGCATCCGTGAAGATTATGGAGCAAGTCATGGCAGATGTAGCATCGCCTTCATTGAAGCCCCTTTTAAGCAATGAAGCCTTGCGCCAGATCGTGAGAAGAAAGAGGAAAGCGGACTGCTCACACGAGCAGTCAGGGCGTGTTCAGAACAACCTTATGTGGCCGGGAGTTTCTGCGGTGCGACTGCAGCAGCTCAATAAAAAGCTCGACTTTATTTTTCTATTTCTTTTTTTACGGTAGAAAAGGTGAGGAAGCTGAACGACTCTCCAATGTGGCTTATGGACGGAACATTTAAGACTGTGTTGCCACTCTTCGAACAGTTATACAAAATTCACGGTTATCTTCATGGCCATCTGTTCCCTTTTATTTACCTCCTCATGACTCGACGAACCCAGTTGACGTATGAGGCGCTCTTCGAAGAAGTGCAGAACTTCGCCGCCGATCTTTGACTTGCAAATACGAAATCCGTGAGTACAGACTTCGAATTGGCAGCAATCCACGCCATTCGGTCGTTGCTCCCGTCGTCGGATGTGCATGGTTGTCTGTTTCCTGTTTCGCCAGTCAGTATGGAGAAGAGTGCAGCACCTAGGACTGGCAGTGCTCTACAGAAATGATGTAGATGGCTTCGCCATCAAGGTGAGGCAGCTTGTAGCCCTTTCTTTCTTGCCCACCGAAGATGTACGAGATGCCTATACGTCCTTGAAACCACTCTCCCCGCAAGAAGCTTCTGGTCCGCTCCGATGGTGGGACTTGGAGAACTACCTGCTGGGGAAATCACGCCGCCGTGTTGGCCGTGTCGCCAGAGGTAGCTCCAGCGTGATCATACGAAGTCCACGGGGAATTCCAGCCATCTCTCTGGAATATGCTTACCCTCGCTGGGAACGAGTTTCCAAGTGGCAACAACTCCGTTGAGGCTTGGCACGGACGATGGGAGATAATGGCTGGCGGAAACCACGTAAGCGTCTTCCGGCTCATCACCACCATGAAAAGGGAGCTTGCTACAGTCGAAGACATCGAGGGAGCAATCAGAGGACAACCCCGTAGTCGGAGAAGCAATAAGCT